>JARHVA010000505.1:1270000-1580000 GCA_037957365.1 Torreya grandis | reverse complement strand
TTGGCATATTCAAATTCAAGCTTGAAAGACAAGGGAAGAGGATCATCATCAAAGGGGATAAGGATGATTCCAACTCCCCCCACCACATTGACACATTGATCCATCAAAGAAATGGTGACTTGATAGGTAAAGTTCACCTAAGAGAGGGCCATGATGAACTCATTAGGGAACTCAAGAGGGGAGGTTGGTTATTCAACTAATTGGTTGACATTGACTTGCCCCTTAATCAAATTTTTTAAAAGAACTCAAGGTCAAACTCCACTAAGAGCATGGTCCACTTGGCCATACATTGGTTTTGGTATAGATTGGACTACATGTGCTTAAGTGGGTCGGTATTGGTTATGACATACATTTTAAGGTTAAGTAGGTAGAGGTGAAGTTTGGTGGCCATGAAGAATAAAGCTAAGCAAAGATTCTTGGTATGGGTATATCAAGTCTCATACTCTTACAAGCATGTGACTAATGTAGTAAATGGCTTACTTTCTATGTTGATCATCCTGATGAGCAAGCATTGTCCTTAAGGATTGGTATATGGTGGAGAGATAAAGGTATAAATTTTGGTCATCCTTATGAGGGGTGAGGATAGGAGGAGACAAAAAATACTCTTTGAAAAAATCAAAGGCCTTTTGATAGTCATTATTCCACTTAAAAGATACATCCTTCTTCAAAAGGTGGTGGAAGGGTTGGCATCAATCCAAAATATGGAAGATAAAGTAATGAATGGATTGGATCTTTCCCTATAAAATTTTAAGGATGGATAAGCTTTCCTGATAAGACCCAAAAAATGCACTTTTTGTGGTTTAAGTAGACATGGTAATGGATAAGCCACTCAAAGATGATCTTGAGAATGACTAAATGATCCTTTTAGAGTTTGGATTTTTTCAGGTCATCCACATAGTCCTTTATAATCTTATGGATAAGGTCATGTAAGATGTAAATCATGGTACATTGGTAGGTTGCACAAGTGTTATTTAATCTAAAAGGCATGACTCTATAGTAAAAGGTCCCCCATGGGATGGTAAAGGTAGTCTTGTGCTAATCTTTGGGGGTGATTAAGATTTGATTATAACCCAAGAAGTTGTTGGGGTACCTAGAACATAAATGTTCTGATACCTCTTGTTAGGATCTTGCTCTTCAATAAGAGCACAATATGATTACCTTGTATAAGCAACTAAACATGCAGAATTAACCAGAAGTAATAAGTAACTAGAATTCACAAATGACATAGAATATGAGAGACAACAAAATCTATATTAATACTCATCCAAAAAAGAATACAATGAAGAGACACCACACTCTTCCACACCTTTCAGGCTTCCCACACCAAGTGTACAGTAATTCTCTTCAAGAGTTCACTTTCCTACAAAAAATGGTCCCAACACACAATTCAAACACAGAGTTAGTGTTCACCTCCAACCAGTCAGTAATAACACTGCCAGTACACAAGCACTCAAAGTACTTCAAGTAGATCTCCCATGAACTTGCAACAACCTGCAACTCAAATGATCTTACTTACACATGTAGAACTTTTCTCTAATCTTACAAAAACCTACAAATCAACCTATTCTTACAATTGGAAGGATCTACCTTGCCTTCCTCTATTTGTAATAATTACAATACATGCCAATGGGTCTATAAATAGATCCCATACTAAACCATAACTTAGACTTCTAATTTACAATAATTAGACACACATCTCTAGACTCAAAATAGCCTTTACATGTAAAAAAATGGTTCAACAAACTAATTGTTTGTGCAACGAGTAGTTTTAAAACCGCACAGGCGACCGATGTCAGTCCCTGTCTGACTGGAGGTGACCAATGTCGACCGACTCCTGCTGATGTTAGTTGCCCTTTTGTTCACCACTGACTGACATCAGTCACACTGTCAATGCCGGTATCCCTAGAACTCAACAACCTCCTCCATGTCTACATCAATTGAAGCTTTTAGCTCCACAACCTAACAATCTCCCACTTAGAGATAAATAGGTACAATTGTACCTATACCTATACATCATCTAGTTTGTTTCTTGGCTTTGTATTCCTCTTCAAGATCACTCTTGAAGACCAACCACCACAAAACCTGTGATGCAACTCATGTCATCTAAATCACCTACCACATCTGCATCTACAAACCCATGTAGAAAAGAACTTGACCCTGCAAAGCATGTGCACCTACTGCTGGTCCCTCTTAGATACCTAAGAATCCACTGAACTGCCCTCCATTGCTTCTTTCTCAGATTGACCCCAAACTTGCTGACAACACCCACTGCTTGGGCAAACTTAGGTTTAGTACATACCATGCACTTAACCTCATCATATGAATCAGAACACCTATCTAACCATTAGCATGCTAACCGGTTTCACACAATCATCTGGAGACAAAATCAACCTATGACCTTCCATGTCTCTAGAACACACTCATGCCAAAGAATCTTGCTACTCCTAGATTCCTCATGACACACCTCTAAACTAACTTTACCTTTAGTTCAACAACTCCCTACATATGTGACTCTGCAAGAAGCACAACATACAGTAACAAGATAATGTAGCTAATATTATCCAACCTAGTAGAGAGAAACACAATGATCAAACCTCCATTATCCTGTAGCCTACTCAAGACCATATACCCTGGCCTTCCATCTCACGTGTCCATTCCTGCTCTTCTTCATCCTGACAATCCATTCATCTTTCAGTGCTTTCTTCTAGCTTGAAACTATACCAAAAACTTCTATTTGATCCTTCTCCAAGGAATCATATTCCTGAGTCATGCCATGCTCCCACTATTTCCTGGATTCTACCTGCTCTGCTTCTTTAATAACTTCCTAGTTCTTAACCATCAGTGAGCAACAAGTAGTGTAAATAAGGGAAATGATGAATTTGAGGCTTACTTACCCTTTAAGTCCTCTATATGGGTGCTTGAGACTCCTTGATAGCTTGCTATCTGCCTAAAATCCATCTCAGTGACCGATGTCAGTCACATCTCAATCTGCACCTAACTGACGTCAGTTCCATGTGACTGCCTCATCACCGATGTCAGTTACCCCTGATCGACGCTGGTGTTTATTGGTCCCTGAGTCATCGATGTCAGGCTGCACATAGTCAATGTCAGTCCCTATCTGGATGCCAACGTCAGTTTTCTAATCGACGTCAATCTCTATGTTTTACTTGTGAGCGATGACCTTTACCTGCGAGCTCCTTTTAGATCAAACCCTTGTCCAAATCAACCTTGCTCTACTCAAAATTCCTCAGCCCCTTGAACTGATCTCTGTCTATCATCTTCTCCTTGAAACCCAAGTCTTTCTTTTTCTTGTCACTAACATCAAATTTATCAAGAAACATCACTTTCTTCTTTTTCTTATATAAATATCGATCCATGCTCTTCAAATCTAAAAGCATACCTTTTGACTCAAGAACATGCATCCCCTTCATATTCATGTGACCAAGCCTATTAAGCCACATCTTTGAATCTACAATTGAAGTAGATAAACTAGAAGGAGAATCAATAATACAAGTAGATAGATAAAGTGTACCTACTTTCTTACCTCTTGCTACAACAAGTGCACCCTTGGTAACCTTCCAAGAGTCCACTGTGAGAGTTACTGTGCAACCCTCATCACCCAACTTTCTTACAAAAACCAAATTCTGCTTTAGGATTGGGACATGCATGACCTCCTTCAACACCCATGTGTTACCCGTCTACAATTTCAGCTTCACTTTCCCTTTGCCAACTATTTGACAAGGCTTACCATCCCCTAAATAAATTTCTCCAAAGTCTCCCAGACATATTCATGAAAAAATTCCCTATTTGGGGATGCATGAAAAGAGGCACCAAAATCTAAAACCCAAGATTCTACTTTATCCAAGGAACATACCAAAGCATCCTGTGCAACAAACTCTGCAACATCTGCTTCTTCATGTCCTTCTTGCTGATCTTTAACTGACTTGCAATCTCTCTTTAGATGCCTTTGCTTTCCACATTTCTAACAGGTTATTCTGCCATACCTGGATTTGGATCTCCTACCTATCTTTGACCTTGATCTCTCATGCTCGATCTTCTCTCTTTGCCTTCCCCTGCTTTCAACACTCAAAGCATTTCTTGATGATTCACCTGTGCTTTTCTTGTGAATCTCTTCATTCAAGATTACACTCACAACATCATCCACTTTTAATATTTTAGAAGTAGATGTAGTATTACTAACTGCCATTACCAAACTCTCCCAACTTTTAGGTAATGAGCATAAGATTAAGAGAGCCTTAATTTCATCATCAAAAACAATATTGACTAGATTTAATTGGTTTACCAAACCATGGAAATCACTAAGATGACTATGTACAGATCCACCTTCCAACATTTGCAAATTAAATAATTTCTTCATAAGAAATACCTTATTCGAAGCTGAGGGTTTTTCATATAAATTTGCCAAAGATTCCATCAAATCTACCATTGTCTTAGCCTGTGATAAGTTGGAAATCATAGATGATGCAAGGCTCAACCTTATAGATCCCAAAGCCTTCCGATCAAGAACCTTCCATTCTTCATCCTTCATATTCGTGGGCTTGCATGCAACCCCACCCAATGGTAAGTACAAATCTTTCTGATATAGATAATCTTCTATCTGCATCCTCCATAATTTATAGTTCTTGCCATTAAACTTCTCCATTCATAGCTTACTTTCTTCTGCCATTGCTATACTCCCACTCAAATAGAAACCCCAGTGAGTAACCTGTAATCAACAAACACTAACTAGATCTGATACAACCTGTTAGTAACCCAACTAGAAGCTCTGATACCAGTTGTTGGGGCACCTAGAACATAAATGTTCTGATACCTCTTGTTAGGATCTTGCTCTTCAATAAGAGCACAATATGATTACCTTGTATAAGCAACTAAACATGTGGAATTAACCAGAAGCAATAAGTAACTAGAATTCACAAATGACATAAAATATGAGAGACAACACAATTTGTATTAATACTCGTCCAAAAAAGAATACAATGAAGAGACACCACACTCTTCCACACCTTTTAGTCTTCACACACCAAGTGTACAGTAATTCTCTTCAAGAGTTCACTCTCCTACCAAAAATGGTCCCAACACACAACTCAAACACAGAGTTGGTGTTCACCTCTAACCAGTCATTAATAACACTGCTAGTACACAAGCACTCAAAGTAATTCAAGTAGATCTCCCATGAACTTTCAACAACCTGCAACTCAAATGATATTACTTACACATGTAGAATTTCTTCTTGATCTTGCAATAACCTACAGATCAACCTGTTCTTATAATTAGAAGGATCTACCTTGCCTTCCTCTATTTGTACTAATTACAATACATGCCAATGGGTCTATAAATAGATCCCATATTAAACCATAACTTAGAATTCTAATTTACAATAATTAGACACATAGCTCTAGACTCAAAATAGCCTTTACATGCAAACAAATGGTTTAACAAACTAACTGTTCATGCAATGAGTAGTTCTGAAACCGCACAGGTGAACAACATTGGTCCTTCTCTGACTGGAGGTGATCGACATTGGCCGACTCCTGCCAATGTCAATTGCCCTTCTGTTAACCACTGATCGACGTCAGTCACACTGCTGACACTGATATCCCTAGAACTTAGCAACCTCCTCCATGTCTGCATTAGTTGAAGCTTTTAGCTCCACAACCTAACAGAAGTAATCTATGGGAGATAACATCTTGTGACTAGCTATAAGATAAACTAAATGGTCGATGTTTAGTAGATAAAAGTCATCTTTGGGTCAAGCAAGATTAAGGTCACAAAAGTCCACACAAATGCATAGTCCCCCTGTGGCTCTGGTGATAGGCACAATATTTAAGACCCACTAAGGATAGCCAATGGGTTGAAATAAATTAATAGATACAAGATGTTGAAGCTCTTCTTTGATAAAAAGGGTTATGTAAGGGTGCATGCATCAAATTTTTGACTTGATGGGCTTGGTGTCATGGTGGGTGAATATGTTATGGGTAACAATGATGGGGTCAATTCCAAGCATGTCACTATAAGACCAAATGAATGTTATGATGTGGTCTTGGAGGAAAGAGGGGAAATCCCAAAGTTCCTTGACATTTAACAATTGGCTAATTTTGATAATACAAGGGTTTTCCTAAGTATCCAAGTTGATATCCATGGTGTATTCATTCAACATGGTCAAAGTCTTGGGAAGAAGGGATTTTTGGATGTAATAATTTGATTCACTAAGGTAGATGAGAATGGAATCATCATCTTGGCAGTAAATAGTGTTAATGGTATAAGAGTCATCTCCTATCATCTCTGGATATATCAAAGGGATGGTTATAATTGTTCCCTCCTTATGATAAGTTAGGCATCCTAAACTGATCATGTTGATGAAAAAAATTTAGGTGGGATGATGTCATCATTCTCACACATAGGTAGAGAAGATGTTGGTGATGAAGGAATGTCTTCCTCAATAATGGTGACAGGCAATGGTTTGATTTGCTTCTTGGTGGGTATAATGATATTATGGCCATGTTTCTCATTAGGCTTTCTAGTCTCAATAGAAATTAACCCATGTGGGCCATGCTCATATCACCCAAGACTAAATCCTTTCCAAGCACACATGTGGAGGTATTTTTAGCAAAAATCAACTTGTCAAGGTAGGAGAAGCCTAAGGTGAATGGCCAAGGTGAAGGGGAGGTGGTGAAAGTGCCAAGGGGCTTGTCAATTCCCCCATAAATGAAATGGGTTTGATAATGTGAAGGTCCAAAGTGAATAATGGCTCTGATATTGGGGTCATACCTAGGTTGGTGGTCAAATTCACCATACTCTTGGGGATTATGGAAAATATCAAGGGATAATAGGCAATATTACCCTTGTGAAAGGTGGTATAATGTTGATTCTAAAGGGTCTAAGGTGGGAATCTAATCAGAGGGGATGGATGAGCTAGTCGATGCCTCATTGGTAGAGGGAGGTAGGGATTACTCTTTCATGGTGGAGATCTTCACTATTACCAAGGAGGTAACATTATATGGAGGTATAATGACATAATTGGGTTGGTAGGTCATGTTATATGTTGATAAGGGACTTGGGTCAGCTTGGATGGTGATGACCTAGCCTTCATGCTTAAATTTAATGTAATGATGAAGGGTAGAGGGAAAACAACCCATGGAGTGGATCCAAGGTTATCCTATTAAAACATTTTGTTGGAATTCACCTTCCACTATATAGAAGATTTTATGGAACATGTGGGGTCTTACATGAATATGAAGGATAACTATTCTTAGGGTAGTGGTCATGGTGTCGTTAAAAGAATAAAGGATGGTCAAGGTTTTAGACATGAAATTATTTGGAAGGTTTAGTTGGTTATAGGCATGAGAGAAGATGATATTAATATATTCCCCATCAATCATGACCCATTTGATGTAGTTTTGGTTGATGCAAGTAGTAATAAAGAGAGTGGGATCTAGGTCATCCTAATTGATAGAAGGTATTATCAAATCCTTGAAAGTGATAAGGTTATAAATTTGGAGAGCATCAATAAAGGTTACTAGTGGTTTGGGGTCTTTAAGTTATACCTCTACCAATTATAATTCCTCTATCATTACTTGATGGTGATGAGGCAAAGTGGTAATCAACTCATATAAGCTCATTTTTAATGGGGTCTAGTGAAGCTATTTGAGTACCACTCTCTTGATGGACTTAATGGGTTAGATTAGGAGGCATCTAAGATAGATACCTTGGGTTTGGGTAAAGGTGAAGATGTTTGGATAGGCTTTGGTTGGGATCTAAAAGATGGGTATGTCCATGGGATGGACACTTTGGCCTTCTCCTTATCCTTCTATTGTGCTCTTGTGACCACATGAATGGTATGGATAGAGGGAAGAATTGGGGTAGGAGATTGGTTTGATTATTTATCACTCTGAGGTGAGAGTGAAGGAGCTAATATGTGTTGGGTAAGAGGTTTGGTTAGTTGGATCGATATAGGGTTTGTGGGTGGTTCATATGTTAATATATCATCCTCATTATAGAGCAAATGTATAATGGTTTGGAGAGATTTACAATTATCATTATTATGGATTAGTGTCTTATGATAGGAGCACACATGATGGTCATTATACCATATAGATTTTGAATTGAGAGGGTCAAATGACTTGATAGGGGGTAGGTTCAAGTAAGAAGCTTGAAATAACCTTTAGAAAATGGTAGAGTAGGATTTATTTAAAGGTTGAGAGGATTTAGTGGTTTTGGTTTGGTTGGTAAGGTATAAGTCATTTTGGGAGTGGGCTTGGTGATATAATGTCTAGTTAAGGTGGTGTAGTTGGTTGGTGGTTTTGATTTTTGTAAGGTGGTGGTTGAGAAAGTTGAGGTAGGAGGTTTTAGGATAGGTAGCTTGGTTATTAATGGTTTGGTGAAAATAAGTGTGTCTAAAAGCAAGTGTGTTGGCGTAACCAATAATGGTGGTTGGGTCTTGGTTGGGACAACTAGCTTTCTTTTTAGAATGGAGGGATGAGACCCTAAGATAGAGGCAAAGGTGGAGGGAGGTAGGATTTTGGCTCTCTAACATTTTAATATTTATACTCCCTTGGTTGAGTTGGGCTTGACATTTGGTTGTTGGGTTCAACAAGGTAAGTTCCACTTTCATAGATGGGTGGTTAAGTCTCTATGTAGGGAAGTTGCCAAGGTTCTTGGTTGGTCTAGTCAATTTAGTTGGAGAAGGTGATTTGGTTTCTTTGGGTTTAGGTGCCTTAGATGGTTGAGGAATTTTTGGGTTGGTAGAGGTCTCCATCAGTTTGATTAGCCTAGGATAGGGGTTTGGATTACGAAAGTGGTGGGTCAATTTTACAAAGGCATGGTTGTAGGTTCCTACTTGGTGATATAAGGTGTCCTTAATTATTATCAGAAGGTGGCTCGGTCCATGTCAGGTTTGAAGATATATTCCAATTTCTACACTAACCTAGAGAATGATTTATAGGTTGGTTTTATTCCTTGGATAATGGACTTGAAAGATAAGCACATAGGTTGAGATAGAGGGGTGGTAACCTCATCCTTTTCCTCAATCAAAAGATGTGATGTTTGAGTGGGTAACTCCATTGTGTGAGGTGAAGACCTGGCGGCTTTCTCTTTGGGAAAGATCTCTAAAAGGGTAGTAAGTTTCTCGGTGATTAAGGGAGAAGTAATATGGGTGTTTGTTTTGGTATTTCAATTGAAAGAAGGTTTGATCACTCCACTACCTCAATAAGTGGAGGAGGAAAAAGGGGTGATTCCTTTATTTGTGTATCCAAAAAGGGAGAAGGTAACTATATTAACTCAATAAGTGGATGAGGAGAGGAACAAATAGGTGGGTTAGTATGTTCTTTAGAAACAAGCATGCTAAGAACCATGTTAACAATATGGGTATCATGAGAGCACTCAACTATGTTTCTCTCATTTTTGGTAGGTGCATGAATGGGGAATGACTTCCTAAAGATGTCAAGGCCCTAGTTTGGAGGTGCATTGGGGTTATTTAACACAAGCTCCCCCTTGTCAATGAGAGATTGGATAATGCTCTTGAGGGTGTTGCAACTATTAATGTCATGCCATATTACTTAGTAGAAGGCACATAGATCATTCTCATTATACCAACTAGGTGCAAGATGAGAAGAATCAAATTACTATGGTGGTTTGATAGGAGGAAGCTATATGATATTAGATTTCAATAGATTCTCTAGGATCAAATCATAAGATTCTCCTAGTGGAGTAAATTTATTTTGGGTGTTTTGGTTTTGGTTTCTCATGTTTTGATTTGAGGAACCAAAAGAATTTGGTTTGTTGGTAGATGATGGAGAAGTGGATTTAAGGACAACCACATTTTTAGTGCCCTTACTTTTGGTCCCAATGTTGGTTGGGTTACTAAGTTTGGAGGAGGAATCCTTATTGGTTTTGTAGGTAGATTTCTTATTTTTTTATTTTTATCTTTCCTTCATTGATGGCTCTATTCTCTAATTTAATCACCATGGTGAAAGATTTGTCAAATTTTGGAAGCTCTAAACTTGAAATGTGGAAGATATGTGCCTGGCACATGCCCAAGCAAAGAGTTTGATCAATATGGGTTGGGGTAAGGAAAAAGAGAGCTAGTTGATTAGGCTCTACCAATGAGATACAAAATTGGCAATAGATTCATCATCAAACTATCAAATAGAGTAGAGGTTAGTGATTCAAACATTCTTGGATATATTTATCTAAAATTGATCCAAGAAAGTTTGAGCTAGCTGGGTGAAGGAGAAGATGGAATTCTTGGTTAAGGCACTATACAAATCCAATGCCAATCCTAACAAAGACATAGGAAAAGTGTGGATAAGGAGGGCATCATCATAGGAAATAAAATAACATGATTGCCTAAATGCCCTAAGATGTTAGTGGGGATCCTCCTTACTCTAAAACTTGGAGAACTTAGGAAGTTCCCATTAAGGAGGATATGGACTGATAGGCATAGATGGGTGGATGGGCTCATTACAGATTTGGTCATATGATAGAATGTTGTGAGATCTAGAGATGGATGAATCTAAGGTAGTCATCTTATCTATGAGTATTTTCATTAGGTTTGTTTGGGGTGGTGCACCTAAAGGGTTGTAAGGTGCATATTGTGGTTAGGGTTGAGTGACATATTGATAATTTACTAAAGGTTGAGAAGCTACCAAATATGGGTAAGTGGGCACAGGTGGCTGGGCTGAAGACACATATGAATATGTGGTCATTGGTGGTTGGGTAGAGGGTATGTACTATTGAGTGGATGCAGATGGTTAAGTTAGAGGTAAGGGGCAAGTGGTAACCCTAGTAGTGATAGGTGGTAAGGTAGAAGGTATTTGTGTTACTATACTTTGAAGCAGAGTAGGGGTAGCCAAAGGAATGGTAGTGATGATGGTAGTATCTAATAGTAAATAGGTTATGGGTAGGTAAATTTTGGGTGGTGGTTGCATTGGAAGAATTGTTAGTTAGGTTAGGAGGTGTTTGGGTGTTAGAAGGTTGAGCTAGTTAGTTCTACATGGTTGTGTCAGATGGGTTGCTAATTAAGGTAGATGCTTGAGTAGCTAAAAATTGGGTAGTGATAGTGGAAACAAAAGAATTACCTAAAAATCCTAATGGAATGCCATAATGTGGATTGGTAGGTGGCTTTGAAATGGGTGTATGGTGAGATATTATGCTAAGTTAATGTTGTAAGGCTACCAAGTTATTATCCAAAAGGGCAAAAAAGTCTAGGTCACCTTGGGAGACTATTTGCGGCACACTAGAAGAATCATAATGATGAGGAAAACTCTCAGCATCTGAGATATACTCAATAGATGAAGAGGTAGAGGAGACTGGAAAATCTATAGAGGGGTCTTGACTTGCTAAGTATCTTCATTCTTGAGGAGTAAGAACCATGCAAGTAGGATGAGAGGAAAACATAAAGAACCTTACAACTCAAATAAAGAGAAAGCAAGAAAATGATCAAGGAAATCTAACACATGCTACATTATGTTAAAATGTTATGGTTAATTTTAATCTTGCTTTTGGCTTTATGCCTTAAGTTTATGATAATGAGTGATAGAAGCTGGCTTATAGATTAGGTACTATAAAAATAATCTATGGTTGGTTTCAAGTTGTTTAGGTGCTCAAAAAGGATCTATATTGGGAATCAATATGTGGCTTGGTATTGGGGCCTACCCCCTCACTTGAAACACCATAATGATGATGGTGTAGGTGCTTAACTAATATATACCAATTTATAGAGTTTATACTCAACTAGAGAGCTAATTTGGTTTTCCCTTTGGTAATGGCCTCCAAGTAGGATTGTTGAGAAAGGGTAAGGTGACTACTAGGTGATGAAATCCTAGTCGGGCCTTGTCTTAATTTTGTTTTATGTTTAATTGATGAAGGCGGTTTGTTGTAGTGTGTGCAATGATAAAATTATTATGGTTTAATTAAAAGTGAGATAAAATTAGAATAAATCAATGGATTCACATGATTTTAAACCCAAAATAAATTTCAATTTCATTAATGAGCATAGATAGAGAGAAAAGCATACAAATTCAAAGAGAATAAACTCAAAGTAAAGACTCAAGGTCCCACCAAGCATGACAAAATATTTCAATGAATTTTAGGTTATATTTCAAAAGGAAGAAGAAGAAAATAAATATCGGTATGGTTTAAAAAATTATTTGATTATGCATGCATTGAATTATATGATTGTGAATAACTCCTCTTTGGCTTGGGAGGATGACCTAAAAGTAAGATAACACTAAAGAAAATGGTGGTTTAAATAGATAGCTGAGTGTATTACTTGGCATTAGCTAGATCATAGAAGCAAGAGCTTCCTCAGGGGCTATCAATCCATGCATTTTAAACAATTAATTTTATAAATAGAATAGAAAGTAATTGCATTAATAATCAAAAGGTATTGAAATTGAACACAATAAATGCTTGCTAAATAAATAGACTAGAAATGACTAATATAATAATAAGATAATTAATACTAATGTTAAATGGCTCAAGTCTGGTTCAAAAAATTAAGTAGGGGTATATGAATAGGTAGGGACACAAGAAATTATATTAGGCTAAGGGTAGTTAGGTGGAAATAACTTGTTATTTCCAACCATAGTGACCATCGATAGTTGATGTGATCATCAGTAGTCAAGGTGACCATCGATAGTTGATGTGATCATTAGTAGTCAAGGTGACCATCGATGGTTGGAGAGACCATCAATGGTTGAGACAACTATTATTAGTTATTGTATATAGATTTGTGTTTATAAATGGCTAATTGATGAGATCACAAAGTTGGATTTTGAGAGATGGGTTGATGTTGCGTTGAGTGCAAAAGGTAAATAGAGTAATTGAATATTAGAAAATAAATACTTATCTTTTAGAAGGCTAATTAGGTGGATGCTTGAGGTGGTTGAATCATTGGTGGAGTCTAACATGATTTTGATAGAGTAAAAATACTTGGCACTTTGGTGGAGTTGTGGTTGTAAGTTTTCTCTTTGATGTGATGGCTAGGTCATCGATGATGGTTGACCTAAAAAATAAAGGAACTTTGGATGAAAAAGATCTTGATCACAATTATAGATGTATCTCACCTCCCTACTCCTCTCTTCTTGTAGGCAAGGTAAGAGTGTTACAACAAGACATTAAGTAGGCCTTATAATTTTAACTTGTTCATGAAATGGATCACATGTGGATTAAAAAAATCTACTTTTAGAAAATCAAGGTAGGTGGTTTGTATGTTGGTGGGTAAGGAGGTGTACCCTAAATATTGATAGTTAGGGTGACTATTGATAGTCATTTTGATCATCGATGGTCATGGGTAAAGGTAAGAAAGTAGGTAAAATTTTAGTTAAGTCAGTTAGAAAAATTGACCATGGGTTAGGCTCAATTAGGGGTCAAAGAGTTAGATTGGTCCCAAGGGGTCATAAGGTGGTCCAAGGGAATTTTGACATTCAAAATTATGGTGTGTGGATTTATAGTGTCTAGAGGAACTATAATCCCTTATCTATTGAGACTACAATCCCACAAGGTGCTATAAAACCTATCTAGATGAGCAACCACAAAAACTAGAATTTTATCAAGTTTCACCTTGAAAGGAAGCTATAACCCCCTATATGTTGAGAATCCATAAAAACACCTATGAATAAAACATCTCCTAAACATTTATTGCCTACCAATTTGATGGAGATACAAAATATATTAGCTATTTTTGACTTTGCACACTCAATGCATCCAAATCCACCTTTTGGATCATTCTTCACTCAATAACAACTCTATCACCATATCAATAACATGATCAAATGATCATAGACATAGTCCTAAATTTTCTTTGCTCATAAACTCATCTAATATGTACTTTCCCTCTCCTTCGGTCCACAACTCTCACATGGACACACCTCTTTCTCACATCTAAAATCCATCTCCTTTTGTTTCACTATATATAGAGCCTTCATGAATATCAACATCTTGGTTGGCCATTAGATATTACTTAACCATTAATACTTATAACATATGAATCCATAGCGCAATAAAATCCCCAAAAGTTTGGCCATAACATCCATGGGTCACCCTTAAGTAGATCCACATTTTAATTAGGCCCTTATAGCCCTTATAGGTCTCATAGAGACCTATTCACCCATTTAACACTTCATAAAGAAAAATAAAGAACATTATACCAATTTAAAATGCATAGGTCCACTCGTTATGACCCCTTTGACATTCTCAAATTCTTACAATCATCATTTAACTCTTTTGTATAAGCTCAATCAACTCAAACAATAGCTTTATTCATAAGGACACCATGAACGAACACACAATCAACTTCTTAAGCTTTGTTCATACTGAATATATATTGGTCAAGCTTCAAAATACAGCATAGATCATAAAAAAGGATTCTAAAAAACTTTCCAATAGATAATTCATCATGAGACATCTAAACAATAATGAAACAAGCTCGAACAACCTTCTTGGGTTACTGGTAGAACATAGTCAATCACAGAATAAACTTTAAAGCTCAATATTTTTTATCTATACATAAATTAAGACCTATTAATCATAATTTATTTATGAAACATGGATTCCTTTTCAAATTTACTTTTTAATTCATCTTCAAATTTGTCCCACATCAAAAGTTATGGCACAAACACTGAGCACTATTTTTTCTTTCATTAATTTTCAAATGCCAACAATCATAGTTAAACCTCAAACAATGTGCTATCATCTCATGTCCTCATTACTTATATTAATCATGAACCTTAAATATTATAATAAGTATCTAAATATTTACCTTTTTAAACCTCTATCACTTTGACATCTTGACTTTAATATGCACCATTGATCTTGATTAGTATGAACACCCATTCATCATTGATCTTCTGAAGAAGCTTGGTCTTTACCTCTACTCAACTTTTAAACATTGAACACTTGTCCTCATCTCCATACTTCTTGAAACCTTGGAAAAAACATTCTCCTTTGATCTTTTTTTAAGGATCTCGGTCTTTACATAGTTTAAGCATCAAATACTTTGACCCATTTAACTTATTATGCACTATATATCTAGATGTACGAACTGCAGTGAACCATTGGATCTCCATCTGGTCTTGATCTTTATCATCATGAAAAATTGACTAAGTATAGGTACCATTTAAATCTACTTAAAAGGTCAAATTTTCATATATATATCTTTTACCTTGCTCACTCACATGTTCTCAAATTTGACGCATAAAAATTGGGTAAAATAATGAACAATCCCATATGACCATTTCCTTCTGAAACATCCACATGTGTGAGATATGTCATCACTAAGTTGATTACTCATATCTTTATTATACTTATAAAAATAACATATTTTATATAATATTCATTTCATGTCATCGATCCTCTATGTGATGAAAAAGAGGCCATTAGATCTTCTTTACAGATTTGGCTAAGTGTTGAAACTTAGCACACTTCTATCTGAGGGACCAAATTTGTACCCATATATATTTTTTTGTGATAAATTTCATGATATAAAATTTGTACCATATGATATACTCACATAGGATAATCTAACCATATATCAATCTGCTCTTGGAACCCTCACATGCATGAGATATAATAACATTATAATGTCTCCCTAGATTTATCTATCATAGAGCCAATTATGTCTAAAGAATTAGATGAATTCCACCCATGAAAAAAATCACTCTAATCATCCTTGACCTCTAATATGACCCCTTACACATCCTAAAATCACCATACTCATCCCTAAACATATCTAACCATGCCAAAACTAAAAATCAACCAAGCATACTTCAAGCATACTAGGACAAGCACATTGCACACTTTATCATTATCACTTAGAATATCAAGGCACTTTTTCCACTCACCTAGAAACATACATGACATTGACATGGCATCATTTAAAACTCTCCAACAATATCCCCCTTTGTCATTGATGTCAACAACCATCATATATCAATATACAACTCACCTTCCTTCTCTCTCTTCAAGCACTCCATATTAAGAACTTTCTCCCCCTTTTACATAGTGACAGACTATGTACCAATTGTTCCTAATGACCTAAAAATACTACCAACAAGAGATTACTAACTTATAAAGATTATACAAACTCTCCCATACCTTGAGAGTACCTCTTCTTGCGTTGACAACATCCTCTTGCTACATGCCAACACTCTTTAACCAAGCACTACAACTAATGAATTAAAAAAACAAAAAACATTGAAATATAATGAAAATCACCAAGAAACATCTAAGAGGGACTCCCCCTAAGATATTTGAGCCATTGCACCTCTTGAGCATCTTCAAATCTCCATGCACCATGAAAAATCACCACATAGGTTTATAAGCCTTATCTCTCAAGACACCTCAAGGATCATCAACAAAACTTCATTACACTAACCAAATAGGAAACATGTTCTTAAAAAAACCTAAGAACTCACCTTGAAACATACATACCTTTCTCTTTTGGATAAACTGATAAAAAAAACACTCTTCTTCACACAAGGCTTGTCTAGTCTCCTTATAACCCTACATGGAACTTGTAGAGCCCAAAAATTTCTATAGACACAAATTCAAGACCTAAAACTTCATATTTGGAGTAATATCATATACCCTCTCAATAAAAAAAACTTGCATCACCTGTCCCATCCTCTATAACATACTTCCTTCACAAACCTACTAGCTAATTAGGCCTCCATTTTGAAAAAAAATTGAAAGACTTGAAATCCATAAACCTTCAAATATCTATGAAGATTGATTTTAAAACCCATTTATCCCATTAAACCTATTAAATATCCTAATATCTCAAATCATAAGGCAAACCACTTTTCTAGTAAAGCCTAAAACCCTAGAATCTTAAAATAAATAAAGTCAACAAACCTCCTTTTGGTGAACACCCTCTAAAATGTATTGCACACCTAGAGATAACCATCACACACTAATGGAAAAAAATTGAGCCTTCATACCTTTGGGAACTTTGAATTCCTATAACTCATTTTAGGCATGCTTACCCTTAAGCCAAAAACTAAGAAAATTGAGAGTACTCAAAAATATTCAATTGACACAAATAGGATCATCACAATAAAAAAATACCTAGAACACATCACAAAGAAGTGAAAAAACCTTTTTGAGAATCAAAATATTCTTGACATTGCATCAATCTCATTAAGCCACCTATAAATACCCATTCTGACCCTGCAAACACTGCATACACATAAACACTTGCTTCTCCACTGAAAGGAGTCTCTTAAAAAGTATAGATAGAGACACCCTAATTCAAAATGTCCTTAGAATAGTGTGAAACTAGGAGTTTCCCACAAATCCTCATATTCCTTCTCCTCCTTGGTCATCTAATAATTTTAGTTCTTCTTCTTCTTATTAGGATTAATAAAAGTAGCACGCTTAACCACTGCAACATTCACCTTTTCTTCTAAGATTGAATTGATAATACATGGAGACAACAAATATTCATGACATACCTTTTCATTTTAAGAATATTTCTTGTAGTTTAGAACCTCATCACTACACTGACAATTGATGTTCTTTGCATAAAACTTGTTTAACAACAATAGGATGTTCACTTGGATCCATACTCATCTCATAACTAGCCTCAAATAGTACTTTGGTGCTCTCTTTGAACTTGGTCTCTTTATCCACAACATGAGAAAATAATGAGAGCTCTTGACACTCTTTAAATTTTGTATCATTCTCCATAATAGCAAATAGATTACTTGGACCAACAGACCCATCTTGACTCATACTTAGCACGTTTAATTTCCATGAGTTAACTTGCCTCCTTCTTTGCACTCTAGGAGCCTGATTGAACTCGTTTTGAAATGATTTCCTTTGCTTGAATAATATAAAAATGTGACCAATATTCTCTAAGTTGTAGCAAACCATTATTTTTAAAGTGGACTCAACTTGTCCTACCTAATATGGATAATTTTTTTAATGTGTCCTTTATCATAACAATTGAAGCAAACTCTTTCTTTTAAAGAAGACTCACCTTGCCTTAACTTATTTGGACATTACTTAGCAAAGTGTCCCTCATCAAGATAGTTAAATCACTTTAATTTGTTCACACCTTTTAACTGATGACCCCCATCATAGTTCCATGGAAACTCATTTATGGTAGGTCTCTTTCATTCTCTAACTCTATGCCCTAACTGATTATATGTGTAGCAATAACCATTAAAGCTTACATACATCATGGAATTTGGTTGTCTGATCTAATTTGTCTTCAGTCTACTAGCACCTTCATTCCTTATCTGATGATTTATCTTCAAATTTAGATTGTTCTTATTCACATTAGTATTCATCTTGTCTTGAGTTATATTCTCTATTTCTTCTTTGTATCCAATACCAGTTCTATCACTTGCATGCTTTTTATCACTCAAAATATTGTCTAGATCACTTGAGCTCTTTTCAAATCTCATAAATGAATGTACCTTACTATATGTCTTCTCAAACTCAAATTTCAATAAGTCATTTTCAATTACATACCTTGAACATTCATCTTTTCTAGTTTTCAAGCTTATAGACATGATTTCAATTGATAACTGAGATACTTGACCATATCTTCATGCGCTTTGGTGTCTTCATTTATTATTGATTCATACACACTAAATTTCTCATCATAGTCCTTGATTTGTGACTTTATCTTCTTGTTAATCTTATTCTCAATCTTCAGTTCTTCAAGGGCATTCATGAATTTAGTCTCACAGTCCACCTCATTTATATCAATGTTTGAATCACTACAAGTAGACTCCTTTTGATATGATCAACTTCCTTCCTCAGCCATGAAAAGGACTTCATCTTGAACAAGACCATCATCTTCATAATCATACTTTGAGTCACTATCTTCATTCTCATCTGATGAGCTACAATATTTATTGGTGTAGATACTCTTTTTGTTATTGAAGAACTACTTCTTATTGTTATACTTTTTGAATCCTTTCTTCATGTATGTCTTCTTATCTTCATCTTAGTCTTCAACATGTTATTCATAATAATTATTATAAGGGAACCTTTTAGAAAAATATCCCATCTCTCCACAATTGAACATTTGAAAGGTAGTTTACCCTTATACTTGCTTGAACCTATTTTTAATTTCCTTATAAAAAAGCAATTATTTCATCCTCATCAATATTAGAAATGTCATCCTCCTTGGGTTTCTTACCTTGGAACTTATTCTTAGGCTTCATATATGTCTTTAATGTTTCTTCCTTTTTTGGTGGTATATCATCATTTATTCTCATCTCATATGTAGTAAGGATGTCATGTAATTCATCCATCTTGAACTTAGTAAGATCATGACTTTCTTCTATAGTAGAGACTTTTGAATCAAACTTGATAGAAAGAGACCTTAATAATTTTTCAACTATAGTAACCTATTCAAGGTCTTCTTCAAGACCTCTGATGATGTTCACAATCTCATCAAATCTCTATATAAAATATGCTACAAAATCTTCTTCCTTCATCTTGAGACTCTCAAATTATCTTTGATGAGTCTATAACTTTTCCAACTTAAATTTTGAATCTCCTTCATTAATAGTCTTAAATTTATCCCACATTTCCTTGGTAGATGTACAATGGATTACCTTGATGCATTTAGTCATTGAAATCCCACAAGTGAAAGTGTTCATTGCCTTATAATTATTCTCTATCAACTTCTTATCTTTAACACTGGATGGAGGAATAATAGGTGAAAAATAACCATTCACAATATATTGATTAATGTCAAACCCTAAGGACATGATGTAGGTTCTCATCCTTACACTCCAAAAATAATAATTGGATCTATTAAACAGCAGTGCTTTCTTAGTATATAAACCTCCTTGATGAATTCCCATATTGTACCTTAGATCACCTTCAAGTTGTCAAGCCTTTACTAAAGGACCTACTATGATACTAATTATTAGAGGTAGAATCACTGAGAGGGGGGGTGAATCAATGAGCCTAGATAATACAACTTCAATTTAAATCCTTTCAAACTCTTAATAAATTACCATAAGCATTTCATGAATCATACATATCATTCATAGTAAAGAACAAGAGAGACAATGCAAGATCAATCACATATCACATGACATATGTGGGAAATCCCTTTTGGGGAGAAAACCTGCTAGAAACTATAATTATACTACTATCCTATAATAAAAATAACCAATTTATACCAACTACAATCCCTTATTTAGTGAGACTACAATCCCACAAGGTGATACAACACCTATCTAGCTAAGCAACCACAACAACTAGACTTTTAGCAAGTTTTACCTTGAAAAGAGGATACAACCCCCTAGATTTTGAGAATCCATAACAACACCTATGAATAGAACATATCTTAAACACTAATTTCCTACCAATATGATAGAGATACAAAGCATATAATCTCTTTTCAAATTTGCACACTTAATGTATCCAAAGCCACCTTTTGGATCATTCTTCACTACTCAATAACAATTCTATAACCACATTAGTAACATGACCAAATGGTTATACACATAGTCCTCAATCTAATCTGATTATAAAATCATCTACTGGGCACTCTTCCTCTTTTTCACTCCATAACTCTCACATGTACACACCTCTTTATCACATTTGGAAACCATCTCCTTGGTTTCACTATATATAGAGTCTTCACGAATATCAACATCTTAGTTGGCCATTAGACATGAATTAACCCTTAAAGTTTCTAAAATATTAATCCACAACTCAATACCATCCCCAAAATGTTAACCATAACATCTATGGGTCACCCTTAAGCAACTACACCTTTCAATTAGGCCCTTGTAGCCCTTATAGGTCTTATGGAGACCTATTCGCCCATTTAGCACTTCATTAAGAAAAAAAAGACCACTAGACCACTTAAAAATGCAAAGGTCCAATTCACATGATGGTTTTTATATTCTCAAATGGTTATAGTCATCATTGCACTCTTCTGTGCAAGCTCAATCAACTCAAACAATAGCCTTGTTTATAAGGACACCATGAATGAACACATATTAAACTTCTTAATATTTTATCATACTAAATATAAATTGGTCAAGATTCCAAATAAATATGAGACATACAAAAAAAATAAAAAAACTCAAACAACCTTCTCAGGTCACTTGTACAACACAATCAATCACACAGTCAAATTTAGAGCTAAAAATATTTATCTATAAATAAATTAAAACATCTTAATCAAATTAAATAGATGTAAAATTGTGTCCTATTCAAATTTTATTTTTACTTCATATTCAAATTCATCCTAAATCAAAAGTTATGGCACAAACATTGAGCACTGGTTTTTCCTTTGTTAATTTTCAAATGCCAATGGTCATAGTTAAACCTTGGACACTATTCTATCATATTGTGTCCTCACTAATTTAATTAATCACACACCATAGATCTTATTATAAGGATATAAACCATTACATTGTTAAACCTCTATCACTTTGATCTCTTGAATTTAATACACACCATTGATCTTGATTATTATGAAAACCTACTCATCATTGATTTTTTGAAGAAGTTTGGTCTTTACCTTTGCTCAACGTTTAAACATCAAACACTTGTCCTCATATCAATGCTTCTTGAAACCTTATAAAAAACATGATATGTTGATATTTTTTTAAGGATCTTGGTCTTTACCCAATTTAAGCATCAAACATTTTGAAATATTTAGCATACTACGCATAATAGATTTAGATGTACAAACTCCCACGAATAGTTAGACCTTCATCTAGTTTCGATCTTTATCATCATGAAAAAATGACTAATTATGGGGATAATTTCAATCTTCTTGTAAGGACACATTTTCATAGATTTATCTTTTACTTCATTCACTCTCATGTTCTTAAATTTGACCCATAGAAACTAGGCAAAATACTAAACAAACCCATATGACCATTTCCTCTTAAAACATCCACACGTTCAAGATATGCCATCACCAAAATTCTTAATTAGCTATTTATTATACTTATACAAATAAAATATTTAAGAGAATATTAATTTCACTCTATCAATCTTCTATGTGATGAAATGTGGACCATTAGATCTTCTTTACAAATTTGGGTTAGTGTTGAAACTTAGGGCACTTCTATTTGAGAGACACACTTTATACCCACATATCTTTTGTTATGATAAATCACATGATATAAAATTTGGACCATATGATATAATCATATAGGAGAATCCAACCATATATAATTATACTCCTAGAACCCTAACACATGTGAGATATAACTACATTAAAATGCCTCCTTAGATTTATCTGTCACAGAGCCAATTATGCCTAAATGAACATAATGAAAAACTAGATGAATTATACCCATGCACACAAGCACTCCAATCATCCTTGACCTATAATAGGACCCATTTCACATCCTTAAATCACCATACTCATCCCTAAACATCTCTAACCATGCCAAAACTAAATATCAACTAAGCATACTTCAAGCATACTAGGACAAGCACATTACACACTTTGTCATTATCACTTAGACTATCAAGGCTATTTATCCACTCACTTGAACACCTCTATGACATAACCATGATATGATTTAAAACTCTCCAATATAAGGGTTTCCTCTTTCATTCCCTACAAATATGTCTATGAAATTTTTCCTTTGATCCTTAGGGAACCTTTGAATGAATTTGTTATACTCCCTATAGTCTTTAGTATCATGATCAATGATTCTAAAATATAAAATAGACATTGGGTTCATATTCATTAGGCTTCTAATTTAATCCTTGTTAGCCAAACCCTTATTAATTATTTAGTTGATAGTAGGGTTAATTATATAACTATATAAAATTCTTGACACACTAAAACTAGTTCTGATATTTATGTTATAGAGTGGAGGCCATTTGAAGTCAACCAAATCTATTTATGGTTGAGTATTTTAGTTCCTAAAACCTATATTTATATTTTTATTGGTGTATTTCATTAGTACAGACTGGTTATTATTCATTATGTTTGAAATTTTTCCCTAGTCAGTGATGCCATCAGTGGTGGCATTCCTATTTCAGTTAAGGATTTTGGGGCCTTGATTATTGACAATGTTTTATCTCACATTTTGAAATACCCTTTTATTTTGGTTTGGGGTGATGATATGACCATTGGGTTCCATATGTTTTATTATCACTATCAATGGCCACTTAATCAATTCATAAGGAACATTTAAGAGCTTCTGAATAATACCAATTAGGAAAAAGGGAGTGAAGCAAAAAGGTTACATAATTCCCTCTAGTTCATGTGAGGCACACTAAAAAATGAATATAATACATTCTACCATCTCATAATGAAATGGTTAGCTAACTTATTATGTTCTTGTTTGATATGAAGGAATTATTGAATGTTAGTCTGAGAATCTTGTTCATGTTGAAGGCCTTGAGAAATTAAGTGATTAATTATCTAAAGTAATGAATGGGCCCCTTATGGAGGTGGTAATACCAATGAAGATTGATTTTTTATAGGTTTTTAGGGAAAAGTTTGGTAATAAACCCATCCAAGGTAGGATTTCCTTGAAAGCTAATGCATAAGCCTTGTCATGTGCATTAGGACCTCCCTCCTCTTTAAACTTGGGAAGGTATAATACTAGACATGGTATAAAAAACTCCTCATATGTTTAGGTTTATGGTTTAATTAAGGTGTTCAAATTAGATTAGAAATGTAGGATCACATAAGGGTTGTTGGTATAACCACTAGGATGAATAGAGTAGGTTTCATAGAGTGAAGTGGAATAAGTCAAGAAATAATTATTTAGATGACTATATTTAGAGAAAAAATAGAAATAGGGAGGAATATTTTTAGTCGTATAAGGGTTTTTTATTTATGGATTAGGGGTATATGTAGTTTGTACATAGCCAGAGAGTATGTAAGGTAGTGTCTATTTTATGTAGGAAGAGTGTATGTGTGAGGAATGTAACTCAAGGAGGTAAAGAGGGGAGGGTTATTGGATTTCATGGGTGGAGTGTAAGTGAAAACACTTCTAATCATCATTTGGGTAGGTTCTTGGTAGGGTGTAATAATGTCTGAGGTGTTTGGGTTAGGGAATCCTTAGGTAAAGATATCCTTGAGGAGTTGGTTAGGGGCATAACTTTATGGAAGTGTGTGCTCTTGTTGTGGTGAGAGAATGTAATCTTATTTTTATAATGGTTGATGATCCATTGTTTTGATGGGATAAGGATATTGATGAGATCGTGTAGGAGGATTTAAGATCATCCCTTTATTCAAATATTATCGGTTGTTCTCCAAGTCATGAATACAACTTGCTAAGGTATTAATGAGATAAATTAGGCTAATGGTGGTGTTAGGGATGGCAGTATCCTATACATGAGTGGTGTAAGTAATATATTGGTTATCATTAAGGTATTTATTTAGAGTGGGAGCCTCAAGGGTAGTGGTTAAGGTTTACACTAGCAGGTTAGAGATATTTTTGTTCTTGTTAGAGGGTTATGTATATTCTTGCATATGATTAAACTCATCATCTAAGTAGAAAATCCTTCCTAGATAATTATCATATTTAAAAAAAAAAAATTTAAATCTAGGTTATGTAGGATATTCAATGTTTTATCAAACACATGAAGAGTGGTATGAATTCTTCTAGTGAGGATCATAGTATTGGAGTCAAGATGGTTGCTTTCATTTTCAAATATGTCTTGCACCTCATGAATGGGGATTTCACTAATAGTTTTAATATTATGGTGAGAGTGATCATATTATTGATAATCTACATTGGTTTATAAAGTAGTTTTTTTATAACTTACTAATTAAAATTCACTAGAGGTGAGTTAGTTTTTCCTATAACCTTCTAGGCTAAGAGATCTACCTAAGTCATGTCCAGACATATTTTGGGGGTATATGGATACCCATAGAATAATATAATGATAAACAGAGATGGATAAATAAGAGATAATAAGGAGAATAAAATGAAAATTTAAAATATGGAAGTCTTTCACATCATGTTCACCAATTTATGTGCACACAAATATCATGCATGAACTTGTGCACATAACTTCTCAAGGTCAGGGTGAGATAACTGATGTAATATATGGGCAATGGGTAGAGTTATAGATTGGGATATTTTTTGGGTGGAATAAAATTTGGAATGGGTGGTTAGAATGGGTTATCATGATGGAACCAAATTACCTTTGTAACATCATGTTTCTCATTAAGAACATCTAACTGTGTAGAGATAGAAATTGAAAGTCCTTTAGTGTCTGATATAAAAAGAAGGCAAAGCTCATAATCAATATTAGGACTAGGGAATTGGGGATTATTAGGAAAAATTAATCAATGGATGAGATTAACTCTACCAATCTAAATATGCCTAATCAATGTCCACAAATGTGAATGATTAATGATGAGTCTAGACCAAATGATAAGAAAAGGGCTTGAAGATGAGGATCTAGTCCTAAATCATATTTTATCAATGACCCATATTCTAGGGGATAATTATTGTAAGTGGATCAAGAATTTTTCCCTTATCCTTTAGGGAACTAAGACCATTTACGATGAGGTGTGGAATGGGTATATCATGGAAAACCTCAAGTCTCAATTCGACACTAACATATGATTGTGTGTTGATTAAAGCGCTAGGATTTTTGACCCTAGGAAAAAAAACCTTATATGGCAATACCAAGTAAATATTTTAAGAATTATCTAATAATAATAATGAATCAATGATTTTTAGAATAAGGGGAAGAATAAGATGTATACACTTAAAATCAAATACTTTAAGTTGATTTTAATCATCCCTAATTATCCCTAGTTTTCTCCAATTTTAATTATTTGTTACTATTCATTGTCACTATTCATGGTTTACCATTCACATATTTATTTAGATAATTAATCAAAATTAATTAACTAATCTTTCCTTAGTCATAAATTTCATGGATTTTAAATATTCATAATTTCTATAAATCCAAAAATATAATTATTCTCACCTCATGAGGTCATCTTCCACTCCATTTCCCTTTCCAAATTTCAAGGATGTCCTAGGCCCCACCTATCCCCCATCATTAGAATTTTATAATATTATCTTTCTCATATTTCCAATTTAATAATACACCTCATATTCCTCTCAATTCCACTTACCAATTTTATATTAAATCTTCCTCCCAAATGATTTTTTTTATTGATTTCTAAGTCCCATGTGTTCTCCAATCCAATTTTAAAGTCAAGATTCCCTTTTTGAATTAAAATTTGTCTTTTATTATCATCCCTTGGTTATAATCTCAAGATTTATGGTTCAAATTCATTTCAAAATTCTATAAATTAGAGGTTCTTCCTCCAATTTAGACAAACTTATTCATCGTAATCCTACTATGTCAAAATTACTCTAATAAGATCCAACATTTTCAAGGTTATTATGCTAAAATAACCTTATAAGCTTAAATATTATTGTATAAATTACCAATCCACAACAATCAAGGTGAATAAAGAGAGATTCTTCCCATAAGTAACTAGCATTTCCAAAGACTTCTAGCTCACAAGCTAAGCTCAATCCTACTTCAATCGATTTGTAAGAAGATAAATCATAAGGTAATATTTATTATTTTATTGATTGCATTCCTTATTTCAATTCATATTTTATCACCCATGGTAGAGGGATAATAAATTTTTTGATGCTCTAATATCTGTTGGATTTTTGATCATACAACTTAGCTCTTCCTCTAGTACATCAAATCCCTATCTAACAAGAAAAACAATAAATATTACCTTGTGATTTATATTCTTAAAAATCATATTTGCTCACCCCCGATAGAGGGATAACAAATGTTTTTATGTTCTAATATTTTTTGTATTTTTTATCATACATTTTTTCTTTTCCTCTAGTACGTCAAATTTTAATCTACATAATGGCATGCCCTATGAGACTCATTTACGCAACTCACACTTGATTTTTAACTTTTTTTGATAATTTTATGTTCAAAGAGTTCATAAACATGACCATGAAAATAGATGTAAGTTTAAATACATTTATTTTTTCTTTATTTTTTTAGTGTAGTGTGTTTTTGTTTCAGCTAACACCTATGGAAATTTCATAGCAATCCAAGGTATAATTTAGGAGATATTTTTGTTTTACTCATTATTAGTTTTTATGGTAAAAACAACAATGAAAGAGATATAACTTATTTGGTTTATTTTAAGTCCATTCTTTCTAAGTTTCATCAAAATACAACTTATAATTATTTAGATATAGCCATTTTACTAACTATCATTTTTTATTTTATTTATTTATTTTATTTGGTTGTTCTCCTAAATTTTTATATTTACAAGTTTATTTATTTTATGTAATTTATAACTTGTAAATTTTTTGTTATTTATTTATTTATTTTTTTAAATTTTTTTAGGTTTGTTTTTCACAAAGACCACCTAAAAGTAATAACAAAAAAAAAAAACTACTAATTGGTTTGCTGTAGGACCTTGGCCAAAGAAGTGGTGCTCAAAGTCAAACAAATAAATATTCCTTCGCATTTAAATTTCAGCACTAAAATGAATCTACACTTCAATTTGGGTTTTAAAAAAAATTGTTTATTTTTCATGTTCTTTAATTCCTTTCAATTTTTTTTTGTAGTATATTTTGTGAAGAATTTTTGCACATATGTTCTCCCCATTTGGGCGACTCAAAAAAATGAAAATTCTAAGTCATTTTATTTTGAATATTCATTAGTCCAAATGATACCTTCCATATTTTTATTTTAAGATTTACAATTGGAATTTCATCACCTTCTTATAAGCCTCATAGAGCATGGTGATTTGGAATCGATACTCCAGCATATGTGTCAACCCTGTATATTTGATAGGGTATACAAATGGAAGATAACTATCATTAGGGCCAAGCATGATTACCTAGGGAGAATCTTATGAAGGTAAAGTGCAACCCTACACCAATCCATCAGACAACATCTTTGAATAATTTAATTATATCAGTACTTCTACTTAGAAGGTAAAGCTAACATGGTTGTGGTGGGGATAAAACCCCTCATGTGGATTGCCCAATATGGATTTAATCTTCAATGAATTATTTTTCTCATGTACCACCTATTATGGGTTGTATATAAAGACTATCTATATATCCCATTGTAAAAAAAATTAAATGCCTCTTTTGTTTTAGATCATACATTTATCTAAGGGTGCAAAGGTAATAGCCCCTAAAGTTCACCTTTTATTGGATGGAGGAGTTTGATCTTATTAGAATGCCCAATTCCCAATGGGGATGTGTGTGTGTGTGGGGGGGGTAATGCTCCCCCACTAATGTCATGATGGGGGTCTAGGGGACAATGACCTCTTTGGAGCCCCCCTTTTGGGGGTTTGCGGGTAGCACCTCTGAAGCAAAATTTTATGAAAAATGTATTATAAAATATTCTAATTCCATAATAAATCTAGACTATTCATTATTAGGTCACAGATCTAATGGTAGAAATTATGTTGGTGCATTTTTTCCCTAATATGTAACCCTCCTTTGATATGAAGGCATTTTAATCATGGAGGCATATTGTGTGTGAGTTAAGAGGAGATTGTAATGGATGTATTATAGGTTTTATCCCTTCATTTGTTGGACTGAATAATAAAAGAATTGGTTATTTTTGTGTGGATGTAGCCCATATTGAGTGAACCACATTAAATCTATGTCTCTCTTATATTATATTTTTTGAATTTTATTTCTATATTTATTTTCATTTATATTGTTTTGCATTATATATTTATAATAACTAGTATCAAAGTTAAAGGTTTAGTTGGCAAATAAACTCATAGAAAAAGAGGGTTCTTGGTTTGAGTGGGAGTAATGGTAGAAGAAGGTAAGTTTAAGGTCAAGAAGTTCAATGGCCAAAAATACTAGCCATGGAAGATGCAAATGGAAGACTATCTATATCAGAAGGATCTTTTCCTACGATTGGGTAGAATAGCAAAGAAGTCGATGACTATGAAGGATGAACAATGGAAGGTTCTTGATAAAAAGGCATTAGGAACAATATGGTTGTGATTAGTAGTATTGATGACCTTCAATATTTTAAAATAAAATTTAATAGAGGATGTGATAAAGGTATTGGATAGATTGTATGAAAAACCTTCAGTCTTTAACAAGGTATTTCTTATGAAGCCTTTATTTAATATGGAGATGTCAAAAGTTGGGTCTGTTGTTGATTATTTAAATGAATTTAACATTATCACAAATTAGTTAAGATTTATAGGATTAAACTTTGATGATGAGGTTAGGGATCTTTTGATTTTATTCTCACTACCAGAAAACTAGAATGGCTTGGTCATGGTTGTGAGTAATTTTGTCTTTAGTTCAAACACTTTAAAGTTTGATGATGTTGTTGGTGTTATTATTTACAAGGAAATGCAATGAAAAAGCATAAGTTAGACATCAGATAATGATTTGAACATGGAAAATAGGGGAAGACAAAATGATAGAGGAAAGGGCCCAAGGAATCATGGGAAGTCTAAGAAGGGAAGATCCAAATCCAGAGGAATGTTAGTGTGATGAATTTTTGGGAAGAAAGGATACCTAAAGAAAGATTGTTGGCTTTGAAAAATAAAATGAGGAGATGGATAACAAGATAAAAATCACAATGCAAAAGTAGTAGGTGATGTGTTGTAAGATGTTTTAATCCTTTCATTATATAATATTAATGATTCTTGGGTGTTTGATTTAGGGGATTCATTTCATGTGTTATGTTGTGGATCTTATTTCTAAATTATAGTGTATTATGGATGAATTTCTAAGTTCTCCAAATGAATGCTGGCGTGGATCTCTAGGAGAATGCCAGCATGGAGATCTAGATGAATACTGGCATAGAGTTAAAGGTGAATGTTGGGATATAGTTGTAGACAAATTACAAGATGTAGTTATGGGTGAATGTTGGGATGAAATTGTAGGTGAACATTAGGATGCAATTATGGGTGAACACTATGTTGGGGATCAACCAACAATAGATTACACTTATGAAAGCAATAAACACGGAATTAAATCAGATAGACAAGTAACTAGAATGATAAATGGCAAGAACAAGAGATACAAGAAACTGCCATGAAAACTTTTATTAACAAACTCTTTACAAAAGGAATACAATTGAAGAAACTTCTTTCTTCCACACGTCTCCTAGATGTATAGATCTCTCACTAGATCTCTATTCCTCAAGAGCTCTCTCTCTCTCAAGAACAATCAACTCCAACAAACCTGGATTGATTCAATTTTGTACTGTTCTTCAACATACCAATTCTACAAATAATTCACCTAAAGCTAAGAAGATCTAATTCTACATATAGAATTAGGAGACTTGAGCATGCACTTACAACAAATAGTTAAGCCTCTTAAACAAGGGCTCTAAAAATAATATTACTAATAATAGAGACGTGAGCTTAAGACTACAAATTAAACTCATCATGCAAACACTCACTTCTGTCCTCGAAAATAGCTTTCTGGACGCACAAGTAACCGACGCCGGTTCCTGCTGCTTGCCTGTGATCGCCGCCGGCTAATCCTCTATCGACGTCGGCTTCTCTTCAATTGCATCTGACCGACGTCGGTCACTCTTGACCGATGCTGGTGTCTGTGTAGACCCGAACCTGTTAAAGTGTGCTCCTTGGTGAAACTTTTAGCTCCACACCCTAACACACTAGCATGGAGGTATCAAAAAATTCCAACATGAAGTTGTGGGTGAATGATGGAATTATTTTGCAGATGAGCATTGGTATGATTCAAATGAACATCGATGATGCAAGTGAACATTGATTATGTGGGTGAGTATTGATTCAATGTGGGTGAGCGATAACATGTGGTGGGTGAGAGATAAAATGTTACAGGTAAATGCTTGTATGATGTGGGCAAGCATCAAACCATGATGTATTATCATGTTGTGTTATTGATTATTATATATAGATGTAATACATGTAATACATGATTATATATTATTATCATTATGATGATAATGTCAAAACTACTCTGATGAAAATAAAGGATAGAATGTGTGAATTCAAGTATGAATTCAAGAGGTTTTATAGAGTGTAGCTTCAAATAATACTTGTTTATTGTAATTATGAGAAGACTAATTTGAGAGTGGATTGTACTCTCGTGAGTTGTAATAAAATTTAAGTAAGTGTTTCTTGGTGGATGTAGCCCACATTGGGTGAACCATGTTAAATTTAGTCTTCTCCTTGTGCATTTTTTAAATTTCTATTATTTATGCATCTTTTTTTTTATAGATATTATCATTTATGATTCTATTGAATTATTTCACATTAATTTGAGTTTTATTCCTAACAACTAGTATCAAAGCTTCAAGTTGTATTTACTAAAGTGTTGAATTGCATGAAGGGTTATTATTTCAACTAGGAGCTATGAATAATAATAGATCTATTTATGAGGTTACTTGAGAAGATGGCCATCATAGATTGATAGTAGGTTTAGGACAATGGTGAAGGTGGTGGTAGATGCCACAAGATTAAGTAAAAAGTTGTTATTGTGGAAGAAAGCCTTGTCAATCAAGTTGGTAACAAGTTCTAGTATAAGGAGGATCATGTGGGTATAAGATTTAGTAAGCTTGAGGAGAAGGTGATGACCATGGATTAGATGACCATGTAATTTACTACAAGGTTGGAGGAGAGATTGGTGTTATAGACTAAGTTATAGGATGAAGTGAATTTGTGTTGATCAATGATACTAAGTTTGGTGAAAGCATCAGTGTTTAGTTCTTCTTCAGTCTCAAATCTCCCCAAGTTGAAGGAACCAAAGTGTTATGATGGTGTGCAAGATGACCATCTTCTAGAGAATTAATTTTGGGACATAGAGGAGTATCTGAAAGGTTCATGGGGACTTTCAAATGCATAGAAAGTATGTGATATAGAAAGTTACCTCACAAGCATGACAAAGGATTTGTATATAACCTTGGCTAATGACATTTCATCAAGGAGTTTTACAAGGAGGTTGGACTCTTAGAGGGATCTCAAGGAATCCCTTAGGGATCAGCTCTAACTTAAGAATGTATCATGGTTGGCTAGAATCAAGTTGAGTAAGATAATGTAAGTGGGGGAGATGAGAGAGTACATTGATTCTTTCTAGATCCTTTTTTAGAAGTCACCAACATGTTAAGAGGTAGATAAATTATTTTAGTTTATTCATAGTCTTCAGTCATGGGCTCAAGTAGAGCTCCATCACCATGAAGTGTTTGAATTTAGAGAAAAAATTACTGTAGTAGATTATCTCTTGGATCTTAAAGATGATTTTTTCATCTTAAAGCACTTTGAGCCCTTGCACATCTTTAGATAGAGGCATTAATAAGGGGTCGAGTAAGTCTTTAGGGAAGCTAGTTACTGACTAGGGAAGGAAAGTTACTTTGGAGTCATTAAAGGGATCTCAAAATTCCAAGAGCACATCTAGAGGTGGAAAAAAGAAGTCAAAAAATGGAGAATCAAGTAGGAATCAGTTCCATTTGAGGTATTGGATGTGTGGTGGGAATTAATACAACAGAGATTATTTGAAGTGGTAAGGGGTGTTTGTAATTTAGATGGAAGAGTTAGATGAACTTTGTGAGTAGATGATGTGTGTGACTAGGGGAGCTCAATGATAGGTGAATTTTGGGTTTTTAGATGGTTATTGTAACTTGTTGGGTTGATTATTGTGGAGGTAGTGATCTATGTTTGAAAAATACTTCACCCATATTTTTGAGTTGTCTTGTAATTGTGAGTCAGTTAGTTAGCCTTGGAGGCTTGACTTTTAGACCTTTGGAGTTGTAAGAAGGATTATATTAGTTACAATACATCTAGTTAGTGCTGAGATAAGATTCATGTAAAATGGTAAAGTGACAATTTTCCCCATCTTAGAGATATTTTATGTTGGATTCATTATAGATTTGCATGGTGAAGACTATGTAGAGGAGTAAGACAAGGAAGATGAAGGGATGTGTTTAGTTGAGTATGCATAAGAGTGCAAGAATTGGTGAGGAGTTAGTGTATCTTACATTATTTGTCAGCATTTTAGATGTTGAGGGGGAGTAGTAGGTTCCTTTTTCTTATTGATGTGAGGTGTGTTCTTCACAGCCAAGGAGTATTCTTAAGGAGATATCATCTTGTTTATCACTGAGAATATAATTGATCATTGCATCAAGTTTGTTTTAGAGGTGAGTCCCTTGGTAAGGGCTCTATTCATATTATTAGACATGATTTGGTTGGTTTAAAGAGTTTTCTTCACTTGTTAGCCTCTTTTTTTTCAAGTATCATTAAAATTTTAGAGGAAGTTCAATAGTTCACTTAGGATTTGATAGTTTTGCAGAGTCTTGAATAGGTTGACCATCAAGAACCATTTTCCTCTACCTCTTATTAAGGGTTGACAATATCAAGGTGATTTTGTGAAGCTACATTGGTTTGGTGTGGCTTGTGTAGGTAGGCTTGTCTACATGTTAAATTTATTGGAGAATCAAATGGATTATTAATTGTAACGAATTAAAACATTTAATCTCCATTAGTGCAGATGGAGGGTGATGACAAGTCATGAAATTGTGGTTTCTTATCTAGTAAAGAGGTGCATGATGTGGTATCCTACTGCCCACATATTGTTGGTTGAGATGTGTTGGAAATCCATGTAGAGGAGGAGGTACTAGAAACTTGATTGTGTACCTATTATAGTTGATGGATGGAGGAGAACAAGTTTTCAACCTAACGTTCTATGGAAGAAGAAAGCTGGCTTTGAATCTAAAAAAGAGTTAGATATGCATTGAGTGAAGTGTTTGGTGGTTGTGGTAAGTAACTAGGTGGACTAATGCATGAAATAAATATGCACATGAGTTTGGTTTGACATGCGATAGAGTATGATGCAATTTATTTCTAGGCTCAAAAAATTGGTAGGTGTTGTGATGCACTAAGTAGTGTGATGACTTCCTAAGAGCTTTATGAGTACCTTGTTGATCATGGTGGGTAGCGGTTTGCTACATGTAGAAGTCATGTGTTGACTTATGTGGGTTCTTCTCTCCAAGTGTAAACTAATGTTATAAGTGAAATTTTCACTTCTTACTATTCAATATTTGGAGTAGTGGGATGTATATTTGACATCATTGCCTACATGGTGGTCTTTTGATGAGATAGGAGTAGCCAAAGGGATATGAGGATGAGGTATATTTGTTGGTCTAAATAAGTAGAGACTATATGGGTTCTAATAGGCATGCTGATGTGGTACATGAATACCTTCATGGAGAGTTAAGGTTTAGTAGAGGATGTTGATATGTGTAGATGGCATGTTGGTTGTAGGCCGCAACATGATCACTAGTAAGATGGCTTGGGTGATGAGATGAAGGATTAAACCAAGGATGGAGATGCACAGTGGACATGGAAGCAAATAAGTGAAGTATCCCACTTCTTATGGTTGTAAGTTATCTTCTAAAGTGTATTGTAGAGGATGATAAGATGGGTGTCCTATGTATCATATTCATTGGGAGTAAGGGAATCTTCATAGAGCCATGACGTACTAAACCAGATACTTCCAAGTAGTGGAAGTTATGAGTGGTTCATGGTAGAATCCTGAGAAAGGATTAGGTCTATGGTGAAGTGGATCCCTTAGTATTTAAGAGGGACCATGGGGATAGTTTTAAGTTATTCTATATTTCATGACTACCAAAACTTGTGTCTTTGTCAACCATAGAGGCTGAATATGTTACTACCACAGAGGAAAGCAAAGAAATGATTTGGTTACAATATCTGCTTGAAGAGTTAGGGCATAAGTATGAGGAAGGGAATATATAAAATGATATTCAAAGTGATATACATCAAGAAAATAACTATGATTTCCACTCTAGGATAAAACATATATAGTTGAGATACCATTTCATCAGGATAGTTTTGGAAGAAGAAAATTTAAAGCTAGAGAAGATTCATACAAGTGAAAATCCTACAGACATGATGACCAAGGTGGTCACAAGGGAGAAACTGAAGTCATATTCAATTTCAATTGGCCTTCATAGATGATAGTGTAGGGTTGAGAAACCTGCTCAGAGGATACCAGTCTCCAAGTGGGAAACTGTTATGTTGTGGAGCCTATTGCCAAATTATAGTGTATTATGGATGAGCATCTAAGTTATTTGGATTAACTTTGACATGGAGCTCTGGGTGAATGTCAGCATGGAGCTCTAGGTAAAATTATAGCATGGAGCTTTGAACAAACACTGGGATGTAGTTGTAGGCAAATGTTGAGATGTAGTTATGGGTGAATGCTAGGATGTTGTTATGGGTGAACATCAAGATGTACTTATCAGTGAATGCCAACATGGAGTTATTGGTGAATTCCATCATGGAGTTACAAGAGAATACTATAATTATCTTATATAGGAGCATCAATATGATATGGGGGAGCATCGGTAATATGAGTGAGCATCAGTGACATGGGTGAGCATCGATGTGATGCAGGTGAGTGATATCATAATGTGGGTGAATGACAATGTGTTGTGGGTGAAATATTATATAATGTGGGTGAGCATCAAACCATGATGTGTTATTGATTTATATATATATATATATAGATGTACTACATGTAATTCATGATTATATATTATTATCATTATGATGATAATGTCATAACTTTTCTGATGAAAATAAAGGATAGAATATGGGAATTTAGGTAAAAATTCAAGAGGGTTTGTATATCACATCTCAAAACAATAATTATGCATTATTATTGTGATAAGACTAATTTGAGAGTAGATTGTACTCTCATGGCTTGTAATAAAATCTGAGCAAGTATTTCTTGGTGGATGTAGCTCACATTGGGTAAGCCACATTAAATTTGGTCTTCTCCTTATGTATTTTTTAAATTATATTATTTAGGCATCTATATTTATAGAACTTATCATATACAATTTTTTGGAATTGTTCTACATTAATTTGAGGTTTATTCCTAACATCATGATACACCCCATAGGAAATATTTTCAAGACTATGTTTAAGGTGATTTTGGATAGGTTTATTTGGGTGATGGTGAACCTTATAAAATTGTTGGAAAAGGTAATATATAGATAAAATTAGAGAATGAAAACAAATGGTTGATAAAATAGGTGAGACATGTTCCTTAGTTGAGAATAAATATAATTTTAGAAAGGCAGTTGGGAAGTGAGTGCTGCACATTTACATTTTCAAAAAATTCATGAAAGGTCACTAAAGGATCACTAGTAATAGAAAAAAGAGAGAAAGTAGGTACATTATATTTAGATACTGGTAATGTTGAATCTTATATTTCTTTAACTTATATAGAAGTGGATACAAAATTATGGCACCACAGACTTGGGCACATGAGTGAGAAGGGGATGTAAGTTCTCCACTCAAAGCATTTGTTATCAGATTTAAAAATGTGGAATTGTATTTTTATGAGCATTATGTGTATGGAAAATAGAAGAGAGTTAGATTTATCAGAGTTGAGAAGATAAAGAAGTATACAAATTTAGATCTTCTAGATATAGATGCATTAGGATCAACTCAAGTATTATCCTTGGTGGATCTTATTATTATATTACTTTTATTGATAATGCAACTAGAAAAACTTGGGTTTATTACATACTAAATTTTTTTATGTTTTTGATACTTTCAATTAATGGAAATATTTGGTTGAGAATGAGATATGAAATAATTTTAAGTGTGTTAGATCAAATAATGGAGGTGAATATTGTATCAAGGGGTTTAATAATTAATATTAATCTCATGGGACTCATAGAGAGAAGATGGTTCCAAAAATACCACAACAAAATGTTGTGTGAAAAAGGATGAACAAGACAATCATGGAGTGTGCAATGAGCATGAAATTGCATATAAGGTTACCCATATAGTTTTAGCTAGATGCTATGGATACTGTTATTTATTTAATAAATAGAGGGCTTTCAAGTCCTTTGGATGGTGAAATTATAGAAGAAGCATGGATAGGTAAAAAGGTAGACAATTCATTTTTAAAGACTTTTGATTGTGAAGCTTTTAACCATATTGATAAATAAAATAGAACCAAGCTTGAAGAAAAATCCAAGAAATATACTTTTATTGGATATGGAGTTAATGATTTTGGTTAGTGTTTATGGGATTTTGAAAATTGCAAAATCATTAGGAGTAGAGATGTGATAATTAATGAGAAGGTCATATACAAAGATTAGTTACAGGGAAATAAACAAAAAAATCCAAATATAGAATATGCAGTGTAGTGTTGGACTACAAAGAGGATTATTTCAATCATTAGTCATGAAAAACACAAAATAATGCATAAGAAATAACAATCTAAGCTACTTATTCTATGGGGTTTGTTAATGATAATGAAGAATAATTGAAATAAAGAAAATATGTATTACTTTAACAAGTGATTTCACCATCCAAAAGTGACTCCAAGCATGTTTTTCCCCTTGATCTAATGTTCTTGTCTTTATCAACAATGGATGTCAAGCTCTTCCATAACCTTAAGATCACTATGCATAACCTAGGCTCATGATATGGAATCACTAATATTCCTATCAATTGAAGCTAACCTATTGCAATTAAAGCATTTATCAAAACACAAATGACTTATGGAGAGAATATTGCAATATAAGTTTACATAATTTTAAGCTTAAAAATGATGTTCTATGCCCTTCTATTTATAAATTTTTCAAATGGGTCAAGATTAATCATGACCATCCATATCAAGATTGAGATATATGGTCATGAATTAATCTAATATTGCATAATAAATCTATAAATATCCTCATTAATATTTGGGAAGAAGAAACATTAATTAGATAAGGGTGTCCATAAACCTGATATTTGTTACATTTATGGGTTATGGATGCCACCCCATTGATCATGTCATTAGGTGATGCAGATATTCAAAATTAATTTCCAATAAATAAATATTCAATTTTCTCCATAGAATTCTTACTTAAGCTCATAATTTGGTTTAATTTGCTTAACTAAGATTTAATTAATTTTAGTGCAATTTTTTAGAAATTGGTACACAATTAATCAAAATGGCTAGAAATTCATATTACTAGGTTGTAATTTGAATTGATAATAATTAGAAGGTGATGTTAGATACGTATGGCCTTTTATCCCATTTATAATGTTGCCAAAACAAAGGTACGTGATATGTACTAATGAATTAGAAGAAAAGAGTGATCCAGAGTACCAAAATATGAAATCCTCATTTTGAATAGAAATGATTTAAGAAAATATAAGAATCACATTAAATGCATTGCCCCATTTAGGGATACATTAACCTAGATCAATACTTGTATATGACAAGCTTGAACTATTTAGCACGTTTAAGTGATTTTAGCCTAAATTGTGCATTTGAGTAAGATTTATAATTTCAACACAAATGGTGTTAGGAATTGGATGTCTAAATTTTACCTCTATTTGAGAAAGCGTAGTGAGACATTCAGGTGAAGAAACATCTTTTCAAAGAAAAGAGTTGTCAAAAAGAATCTAGAAACCCATGATACCCCCTCGAGAGGACATACTATGATGAAAGAGAAGGATGGACTCATGAAGAGAGAGAGAAAAAGAGATTAACATGTGGAATATATTAAATATAAAAAAGATAATGCTTACATGCATTGATTCCATCAGTGATCAAAATATAATTATAATATAATGGGCCCCAAATATGGGGATAAGGGGAAAGATACAATCCAAAAATAGAAGTGACACACTTTGAACACACCCAAATCTAGGGTGAAAGCTATGCACTTCAAAACTAATCAATCCCAAGATAAGTTACACACTAAAATATTTCCAAAATGAGGGCAAAAGTCTATAGAGCTTGAAATTAGAATAATAGGAGAAATATGTCTCCAAAGATAGAATAAATAATAATGTGCTCCACTAGAGCAAATATGATCATGATCAATCAATTTTACCCTAGTAAGAAAGACTTTGATCACTAATAAAGAGTGGTTTGCCCTGTAAGGCTAATTTAGATTTGTGAATTGATCCAAATGTTGTGCCCCAACATAGGTAAATTGGTAAGCAATAGCTCAAGGATATAATCTATTACATAGATTAAAGATGATAGGGCACAAACATAGATGTGATGGTGTGAGGGCTTTGAAAAATCCACAAAAAACCAAGTATATGAGAATGCACAAGTGATGAAAGAGATGAAAATATAAATGAAGATGGCTGAGATGATCTGAGATACATCTTGTATCCAAGCGCTGCCTACATAGTCCAAATGGACCTCAAGCTAATGTAGTTCACCCAAAATATGGTTTAAAATAGAATGAGGAATGATGAAAAATAACCAATTATTTGATGAGACTCATGATGTATAATAGGAGATGTATGTCTAAGCATAGATTTAGGTACTGAGCTTATTGAGCTTGGGATATACTCATCGAAGTTGTGTTGACATTTAGACTTGAATCTAAAGCAAAAAGTGCTCACTATATCAAAATAAATTAGGCATTTTAAGTATGACTAACTTATAATGACATGATATTTCAATTCCATGGATCCACTTCAAAAATGAATACCTATAACTAAGGATAATGGTAAAAATGACCAAGACTAGAGTTACAACTATTTACATTTAAACAAAAAATCAAAGAGAAAGAAAAAGTGAAATATAAATGAACCTAACTTGAAATCAAGATATCTGTAGGATGGATTACAAAGAGGATCAACTCAAACATTAGTCATGAAAACTCACAAAATAATGCATAATAGTTGAAAATCTAAGACAAACTATTCATGTGGAGTTTTCTAATGATAATGAAGGATAAATGAAAGAAAGAAATAAACCTTTACCTTCCCAAGTGATTCCACCATCCAAGAACAACTCCAATCATGTTCTCCCCTTGATCTAATGTTCTTATCTTTGTCAATAATGGCTACCTTACTCCTCTATTATCTTAAGAAAACTATGCATAATCTAGGCTCAAGATAAGAAATATATATCATATACTTATAAATTAATTTTAAAAAATAACACAAAATGATCAACACAAAGAAGTATTGTGAAGATTATTCTACATTATAAGTTTAAAATTAAATAGCTTAATAGATGATGTTTTATGCCCTCTTATTCATAAATTTTCCAAATGGGTTAAAATCAACCATGAACATCCATCTCAATATTGAGATGTGTGATCATGAATTAATCTATTATTTAGAATTAAATCAATAAATATATTCATAATGATTTGGGGGGAAGGGGCATTAATTAGGCATGGGTAACATAATCATGGTATTTTATGCATTTATAGCTTATGGATGCCACTCCATAGATGATATCATTAGGTAATGCATATATTGAGAACTAATTTACAATAATTAAATAATAAATAAATTCCATGGAAAATTCATTTAAGATATTTATTTGAATTAATTATGTCTTAAATAATATTAATCAATAGTTATGTAATTCTTTGGAAATTGGTCCTCAATTAATCCAAATGGTCAGAAAGTCATATTACTAGGTCATAATTTGACTCAAGAAGAATTGGAAGGAGATGTTAGATGCGTTGGAATAGTATTCACATTTATGTTGTTTCTAACATGAAATAACAAAGGTACATGATGTGTACTACCAAATTAGAATAAAAGAGTGATTTAAAGCACAAAAAGGAAAAAATATCATTTTGACTCGAAATGAATTGATCAAAGTTAGGAATCACATAAAATGCATTACCCTATTTAGGGATAAATTGGCATCAACCAACACTTTTATACAATAATTTTGAACCATTTAGCACATTTTTAGTGATTTTTTCCTAAATTATGCATTTGAGTGCAATTCAAGTAAGATTGATAATTTCAACACAAATGGTGTTAGGAATTGGATGTCTATATTTTTCCCTTGATTGAGAAGGTGTAGCAAGATATTTAGGTGAAACATATTTTAAAATAAAAGAGAGTTAGAGAGTTTTCAATGATGTCATGGTGATGCCATGTAGGTGTCCTAGTGAGTGGATAAAGTGCCTTGATATTCTAAGTGACAATGACAAAGTGTGCAATGTGCTTGTCCTAGTATGCTTGAAGTTGACTTAGTTGATCCTCTATTTTGGAATTGTTAGAGATGTTCAAGGATGAGTATCATATATTGAGAATGTGAAATGGGTCCTATAAGAATTTTTATATTATTTTAATTCTTTTGTTCATATATGGATTTCATCTTGTTGATCATTGTTTTCATCTAGACATTTTAGGTCTAGTGGTAGAAAATCTGAGTAGGCAGTTTGATGACATCAACATTACCATGTATGTATGATTCGATGATAATTAAGAATATGGTTGTGATAAAATTTATACCTAATTTGTATGCACTAAATATCATGTCATGTGACTAAGCATGATAAAATATATGCAAGTGCAAAGTTGGGCTCCCATGTAGTTTGACAGTGTTTTCTCATACTTAGCCAGATTTGCATGAGGCAAGAAAGAGTCGAGTAAGTATTTTGGTGATGAAATATCTCACACATGTGGATGTTTAAGAAAATTTTTATCATATGGGTTTATTTATTTTTGTGCCTATTTTATATGTGCTATAATTTAGGTCATGCATTGAAGTGCACCAAAATATATGCATGTTCAAAGTTGGCCTTCCAAGTACTTTTTAACAAAAGTTGGCTCTATGATAAATAAATCTAAGGAGGAATTTTAATGTCATTATATATAAAAATATGAGGGTTAAATAATAATATTTATACATGGTTGAGTTCCTCTTGTAAAGGAGAATATATGGTCCAATTTGGAGAACATGCGATTTAGCACAATAAAAGTGATTAAGGAGCAAAGATGGCCTTACAAGTAGATAAGCAATGGTCTCCATACTTAGTCTATTTTGAATGATATTAAATATAAGGACCAGATAGAGATATAATGATTTATGAAAAATCATACAGTGAAGATATATGGTCTAAAAAAATTCAAAGAGGTCAAAGTGTTCAGTATTTAACGAAGTAAAATATCGAGTTCCTTACAAAAGGATCAACAAAGCATGTTCATTCCAAAGTCTCAAAAAATAGCAAGATGAGGAAAAGTGTTCAATAATTAAGTATTAAAATTTATTAGAAGAATGTTAGGGTGACAAGTGTCATGATATTAGGGGTTCTAAGAAAGATCAAATGGTGAGATCTATAAGATAAAAACCTGGTTGATCTGTAGAGATTGACGGTGCACATTGAGTCATATTGCAAATTGCACGAGATAATGTCAACATGTTCAAGGTTAAATAGAATATCCAAGTTAAATTTAAAATAATATATATTATTTTTATTTCATCTAAGAAACAAGGACATGAGATGTGATCATAGTGTTTGATGTTTAAATATGACTATTTGAATTCAATTTTTTGAATTTAATAAAGGAAAGACTAGTGCTTGGGTTTTGAGCTATAACTTTCGATCTATGAAGAATTTGACCATGTAGTAAAAATTTAATTTTTATATGACTCCAATTTCCATATGTAAATATGAATTTTAAGTTCTAATTATGTGTATAGTCAAAGATATTGAGATTTAAATTTGATTGTTTGTTTGACTATGTTTTGCAAGTGACCTAAGAAGATTATTTGAGCTTGTGTTGATATTGTTTCAATGTCTCATAATGAATTAGATATTTTATCATGTTGCAGAATCCATAAGGATCATATGTGTTCATTATTAATGTTTTACCAATTTTATGTAGTATGAAAAAAGGTTTAAAAGTGATTGTGTGTTTGTTCATGGTGATTGTGTGCATATAATGTTGTTTAAGAAAATTATATTTAAGTAGAAGGGTAGTGTGATGTTTGTTGGAACTCAAATGGGACATACATATCATGTTTCATAGTTACATATATTTTAAAGTATTCCTATGTTCCTATTTTTCTCAGATAAGTGTTAAAGAATTGAATGGGTCTCTATAGGAGCTAAAAGGGACTTAGTCTTATTTGAAAGAGTATTATCTTAAGTGTGACCCATGTTAGATGCATTAAGGGTGAAGGAATGTATTATGGTTGAAAAGGAAATATTGTGGTCTTGATAGTTCATTAATTATTTATAAATAATGAAATCAAATATGATGATTTATAGACTTGAGTAAAGACTTGTGCAAGGTGTATGTGAGAGTTATGGAGTGAAGGAGAGGTAGAGTGCCTAGTTGATGAGTTGATGAGTAGAATAGTTATTTGACTATATGTATGACCTATAGGTAATATTTATTATGAAATAATGGTGATCATTTAGTTTAAGGATATGAAAATAGATTTGAGTGTGCATATGAGGATAGTTTAAGTGAAGGAGAGAGGTTGTGTCATGCTTATGTGACAAGCCTGTATGAGATAGAGAGAGAGTTTGTGTAGAGGTTAGATAATCAGAGATATATCATCAAGTGTTGAATACATTAGTTCCAAGGTGGAGGTGTTAACTTCAAAGGAGGGTCTAGATTACTTGATCTTCCTTAGGGGTAATTACTCCTTGCGAAATAGGTGTTTCACTAAAGACCTTTAGTCATGAGGACTTGATCAAAGTTTTTTGTCTAAAGGAGTTGATCAGTCTCTTATTTTTAATTTATTTTAGGAAAATTATTCCATTTTTATAGGCTAAATATTGGGTTTATTCCCCATGAGGCTTTCTCATAGTAATTATGTGTTGTGTGTTTGATCTTGTGTATGCATTGATTGAATGAGATCTCTTGTTAATGTTGCTTGATCAAGTTGATAGATGTTGATTGTCTAATAAATTTGAAAGGATTGGAATTGAATTTAAAATATTTATGTACCCTAATTCATCTCCCCCTCTTAGTTGATTGTACCTCTAATAATTGGTATTAGATTAGGTCATTTGGTAAAGTCTTGACAACTTAAAGGTGATTCAAGATACAATATGGGTAGTCATCAAGGAGGTTTATCTAATAAGCAAGCATCGATGTTAAATGTATCTAATTATGATTTTTGGAGAGTTAAGATGAGAACATACATTATGTCACTAGGTTTTGATGTATGTCAATTTGTTGCAGATGGTTATATTTCTCCTACTACTCCTCCATCTAGTGCTGAAGACAAGAATTTATTTGAGAATAATTCTAAGGAAAGGAATGCCATCACTTGTGATCTTACAGAGACTAAGTTCACCAAGGTAATACATTGTAAATATTCTAAAGAGATATGGGATAAAATTTAGATCATCTATGAAGGATATTCAAAGGTAAGGTTTGCTAAGTTACAAAATCACAAAAGTCAATTTGAAAGCCTCAAAATGAAGGAAGAATATTTTGTGGCACCCTTTCTATAGAGAGTTGATGAGATTATGAACATCATTAGAGGTCTTACAGAGAATATTGAAGAGGCTACTATAGTTCAAAAGGTATTAATGTCTTTCTCACCCAATTTTAATCTAAAAGTATCTAACATAGAATAAAGTCATGATCTTACTTAGTTGAAAATGTATCAATTCCATGGCACCCTTACTACCTATGAGATGAGGAAGAATGATGATATACTACAAAAGAAGGAATCAAATTTCAAGACTAAAATGAGGAAAAATAAGAAGTTTCAAGGTAATAAAGCCAAGGAGGATGACATTTATGATATAGATGAGGATGAACTAATTTCTTTGATTTCAAGGAAATTGAGAATATGTTCAGGCAATTATAAGGGTAAACTACCCCTCAAATTCTTCAATTGTGGATAGGTAGGACATTTTGATAATAAGTGCCCTCATAATTATAAGAAGTATGATGATGAAGAGCATGATCAAAGTCATGATGATGGAAAATAAGAGTCTATACACTAATAAGTACTTTAAGGATAATAAGAGTCTCTACACTAAAGAAGATTGTAGCTCATCAGATGAGAGTGAACTCAGTGACTCAAAGTATGATCATGAAGATGATGGTCTTGTTGAAGATGAAGCCCTACTCATGGATGAGGAAGGTAGTTGATCACATAAAAAAGAGTCTACTTTGAGTGATTTAGATGATGATGACGATTAGATGGACTATGAGACTGCATTAATAAATGCTCTTGAAGAACTGAAGATTGAGAATAAGATTAATATGAAGATGAAATATAACTCAAGGAATTTATGGAGAAATCTAGTGTGTATAAGGAAAGAATGAATGAAGAAACCAAGGAGCATGAATATATGGTTAAGCATCTTAGTTGTCAAATGGAAATCCTATCTATAAGCCTAAAAGATAAAGAAGATGAATGTTCAAGGTATGCTTCTGAGATTGTGTCTTTGCAATCTAAGTTAGAGAAGACATATATTAAGGTAATGTAATTTATGAGATTTGAAAAGATATCAAGTGATATAGACACTATTCTAAATGTTCAAAAGCATGAAAGTGATAAGACTAGTCTTGGATACAAAGAATAATTAGAGAATACAATTCAAGTCAAGATAAAGATTAATGTGAACAAGGACATTCATACTTTGAATACAAATCATCATATAAGGAATGAAGATGCTAGAAGAATGAACACAAATCATATCAAACAACCAAATGCCATGAGGTATGAAAATTTCAATGGTTACTATTATACTTGTCATCAATTTGGGCATAGAGATAGAGAATGTAGAATACTTATTATAAATGAGTTTGCATGGGACTGTTATGGGGGTCATTAGTCAAATGATGTGAGCATGGTTGAGTGTTTTAATTATCTTGATAAGTGGCACTTTTATAAGCATTATCCAAATAAGGAAATATAATGTAAGTCTTCTTCAAAAAGATTGGTTTATTTCAATTATCATGATGTTAGACACATTCATAGTTTTTATCTGAATAAGGTAAGACAAGTCGAGTTTTCATCAAGAAGTTTTATTTAACACAACTATGAAAAGATTGGTCACATTGATAGATTATACAAGCAAAGTCAATTAAGTCAAATTAGGTTTAATCAAGCTCTAAAGTACAAGGAAGAAGGAAATTCAACTCATGGAAGCCAAAGGTGGTAAGTATGATTCATGATGAGACTGTAGGTCCAAGTAGTATATTTTCTATAGTGGAGAACACTACAAAATTTGAAGAGAGCCAAGGGCTCTCATTGTCTTCTCGTGTTGTGGATGAAAATACCAAGCTTAAACAAAAGACCAAGGTTTTGGTTGAAGATAGTTCTAAGATATGTATAAACCCAAGTGAACATCTTACTATTGTTGAGCAAGCTTCATGCAAATAACATCAATTGTTAATGCCTAGTGATGAGGTTCATAACTGCAAGGTTATTTCTTCAAATGAAAAGGTATGTCAAGATTCCATAGTTGTTCCATGTGTTTTAAATTCTATCTTAAAAGAGAAGGAGAGTGATATAGAAAAGAAACAAGTTATCATAGTTCAGACTAAGAATAAGGACAAGAGAAATAAGTCTTATAGATATAAGAGGATTCTAATGGTGACTGAGGAGATGTGGGCCACTCTTGGCTTCCCTTTTTTTTAAAGCATTGTGGTGTAAAGGATGTATCTATTTATGATTCTTAAGAGCCTCATTTTATTAGAGAGGCAAGTTTTGATGTGGAGCTCTTTAGATGGTCCTAAAATGCTAGATATGAGTTTTTTTTAGTTGGAGCAGGTATGTCTAGGTAGGGGATTTGTTGTGGTGATGTTAGAGTGATGTCATAGCTATTTATGGTCAGTCTATAGGGTTAGATTAAAGTTTTTCAAGTGGAAAAAGAGGATTTATGATTTTTCAAGATGATCTTTTTACACAAAAAATTGTATTGACCTTATTCTAGTATGCTCCAGGTGGTTTTTTGGTTTGAAGGTATGTTGAAATCAAATTGGAGATTTTTGTTTGCTCTCAGGTTTCCTAGTTTGTGCTTAAGAGTATGCAGGTCCTAAAATGGGTTATATTATATATGTGTTACAAAAGATGTGGAAGCTCAAATATTGGTCCATAAGTGTGTGATGGTTATCTCTAGGAGTACAAGAAGTTTTAGAGGTGGACATTGACTAGAAGGAGGTTTGTTAACTCTATTTGTTTTGAGCTTCTAGGGTTTTTGGCTTTGTTAGAAAAGTGGTCTACCTTATGAATTGAGGTCTAAGGATTATTAATAGGATTATTGGGACAAATGGGTTGTCAACTCAATCTTCACATAGATTTAAAGATTTTTGGTTTTCAAGTTGTTCATGTATTTGTCAAGATGGAAGCCTAATTAACAAGCTAGTTTGTGAAGGAAGTATGTTGAATAAGATGAGATAGGTGTTTTAAATTGGTGTGATTGAAGGGGAATATGAGAGTGATCCATATGGGAATTTTTAGGTCTTGAAGGTGTGTCTAATTAAATTTGTGGGCTCTACAAGTTCTAGGTAGGGGTACTAGGAGAATAAACAAGCCTAGTGAGAAGAAGAGTGATTTTTGTTTAGTTTATCCAAAATATCAAGGCATGAGTTTTTAAAATGTGAGTTATTAGGTTGTTTTCATTCATGTTTCATATTTTTTGAGTGACATGAAGCTATATTGGTGGTCTTTGAGGTGGTTCCTCATGATGTATGGAGATTTGAAGATGCTCAAGTGATGTAATGGATTATAAATATTAGGGGGAATCCATCTCAAATGTTCCTTGGTGTGTTCTATCATATGTTAGTGTTTTTTAAATTTTATCTTCATTGATTGTAGTGCTTGATTGAAGTGAGTATTGGCATAGAGAAAGAGGAGGTTGGTAAGATAATAAAAGGTAAGATCAAGGTAAGGGGGAGTTTATATAATATTTATAAGGTGGTATTATCCTATTTTTATGGTATTTTTAGGTTTTCAGGATTATTTGGTGCCCACTTTATCATTGTGTCAAAGGGGGGAAAAGTTCCTATTGTGGGAGTGATTAAAGAGAGAGAAGGAAGGTGAGATGTATAATGTATGTTGACATTAATGAAAAATGGAGATATTTTTGGAGAGTTTTAAATGATTTAATGTAGGTTTAATGATGATTGGATGAATTTATTTGATATTCTTAGTGACAATGATAAAGTGTGTAATGTGTTTGTCCTATTAATATGCTTGAAGTTGACTTGGTTGATCCTCTATTTTGGCATTGTTAGAGATGTTTAGGGATGAGTATGGTGTATTAAACATATGAAAGGGGTATTATAATAGGTTTTATATGATTTTAAATATTGTGTGCATGTATGTATTTCATTTAGTTGATCATTATTTTCATCTAGACATTTTGGGTCTAGTGGTAGAAAATCTAAGTAGGAAGTTTGATGACATCACCATTGCCACATGTATATGATTCAAGGGGAGTCGGTCATATGGTTGTGATAATATTTTTACCTAGATGATATGTGATAAATATTAGGTAATGATAATAAGTGTGATAAAATATATGCAAGTGCAAAGTTGGGGTCCTAGGCACTTTGATAATGTTTTCTCATAGCCAAATTTGCATGAGGCAAGAAAGAACTGAGTAAGTAGTTTGGTGATGTAATATATCACACATGTGGATGTTTCAAAACAAGAAAATCATATGGGTTTGTTCATTTTTTTTGCTAGTTGATATGTACTATATTTTATGTCATTCGCTAAAGTGTGTTAAAAGATATGCAAGTTCAAAGTTGGCCATCTAGGTAGTTTTTGACAAAAGTTAGCTCTATGATAGATTAATTTGAAGAGGAATTTTAATGTCACTATATCTCACATGTGTGAGATTTTTAGAATTATATTGATACATTTTTTGATTCATCTTTTAAAGGATAACATATGGTCCAAATTTGATAACATGCGAGTTAGCACAGTACAAGTTATTAAAGAGCAAAGATGGCATTCTAGGTAGATAAGCAATGGTCCCCATACTCGTCTATTTTGCATAATGTTAAATATCAGGACTAAATGGAGATATAAAAGTTAATTGATGATCATATAGTGAATATATATGGTGTGCATCAATTCAAAAATGTCAAATTGTTTAGTTTTTAACAAAGTTAAAGATGAAGCTCCTTACAAAAGGATCAACAGTGCGTGTTCATTCCAAAGTCTCAAGAAGCAATGAGATGAGGAAAATTGATTGATGTTTAAATATTAGAAGTGATCATAAGGAATGAAATGGTTAAAAGTGTCATGATCTTAGGGGTTCTAATAAATATTTAATGGTGAGTGCTATAAGATAAAGACCTGATTGATTCGAAGAGATTAACGGTGTACATTGAGTCAATATTGCAAGATTGCATGAGATGAGGTCAACATGTTCAATGTTTAAAAATATATCCAATTTAAAGTTAAAATAATATTTATGGTGAATATTTTATCTGATCAACAAGGACACAATATGTGAGCATAGTGTTTGATGTTTAACTGTGACCATTTGAATTCAAAATTTTGAACTTAACAAAGGAAAGATTAGTGCCTAGTTTTTGAGCCAAAATTTTTGATCTATGTAAAATTTTTCCATGAAATAAAAAAGAGAATTTTTAGAGTATGAAAACTAAGGTGCATCTATAAATATTAATTTTAATATTTAATTGTGTGTATAGTCAAATATATTGAGCTTTAAAGTTGACTATGTATTCAACTACGTTCTGCAAGTGACTTGAGAAGGTTGTTTGAGCTTGTGTTGATATTGTTTTGATGTATCATGATGAATTAGATATTTTATAATGTTTTAGAATCCATAAGGACCATATTTTTTCATTATTAATGGTTTACCAATTGTATGTAGTATGAACAAAGGTTTAAAATTGATTGTGTGTTTGTTCATGGTGACTATGTGCATAGAAAATTGTTTGAGCAAATTGTGCTTAAGTAGAAGGGTAATGTGATGGTTTTTGGAACTTAAGTGGGAACTATATATCATGTTTCATGGTTCCATATGTTGTAAATTGTTATTGTGTTCTTATTTTTCTCTAATAGGAGGAAAAAAAGTGAATGGGTCTCCATAGGACTTAAAAGTGACTTAGGCTTATTTGAAAGAGTGTTGTGCTTAAATGTGACCCATTTTAGATGAATTAATGGTAAATTAATTTACTATATCCAAAAATTAAATATTTTGGTCTTGATAATTCATAAAGATTATATAAATAGTGAAATCAAAGATGATGATTTTTAGACTTGAGTAAAGACTTGTGCGAGGTGTATGTGAGAGTTATGGAGAGGTAGAGTGCCCATTTGATGAGTTGATGAGTAGAGAATTTTTTTGACTATATGTATGACCTATAGGTCATGTTTATTATTACATAATATTTATCTTATAGTTTGAGGATATGCAAAGAGGTCTGAGTGTGCATATGAGGATAGTTTGAGTGAAGAAGGAAAGAGATTGTGGCATGCCTATATGAGAGGCCTATATGAGATATAGAGAGAGTTTGTGTAGAGGTTAGATAATTAGAGATCCATCATCAGGTGTTAAAAACATCAATTTTATGGTGGAGGTTTTCACTTCAAATGAGGGTCTAGAGAACTTGATTTTCCTTAGTGGTAGTTTCTCATTGTGAAATAGGTGTTTCACTAAAGACATTTGGTTAGAAGGACTTGATAAAAGTTTATAGTCTAAAAGAGTTGACCAATATATATATTTTAATTTATTATAAGACAATTATTCCATATGTTGCAAGTTTTAGAGTGGGTTTTACTCCCCATGAGGGTTTCCCATAGGAACTATGTGTTGTGTGTTTAATCTTGTATATGAATTGATTGAATGAGCTCTCTTATTGATGTTACTTGATCAAGTTGATATATTTTGATTGTATAATAAGTTTGAAAGGATTGGAATTAAATTTTAAATATTTGGGATCATTAATTCACCCCCTCTCCTAATGTATTATAACTCTAACAAAGATTTGTCAAGAAGAAATTTTAAATGACCGATGATGCCCCCTCAAGAGGACATAATAGGATGAAAGAGAAGAATGGAATCTTGAAAAGAGAGATAAATTGAGAGATTAGCCCATGGAATATATCACATCTAGATGAGCTAATGCTTGGACACATGGTTACCATCAATGGTCAAAATAAAATTGTAAGTATAATGGGCCCCAGAGATTGGGGGAATGGGAAGGATTCAATACAAACATGTAAGGGACACACTTTCAATGCACCCAATTTGAGAGTGCAAGCTATGTACTTATGGCATTGATCAATCCCAAGATAAGTTACACACTAAAACATTTCCATCATGGGAAAAAGTATGGAGAGCTTGGAATTAGAGGGAATGGAGAATGTGGTCTCCATAAAGAGATAATAATAAGTGCCCCTTTAGAGTAGATTTGATCATGATAAGATTATTATACCTTATCAAGGATAATTTTGATAATTGATAAAGAATAAATAATGGTTTGCCCTTATAGGGCTGATCTAGGTTTATGAACTAATTTAAATTGTGTGCCTTAGAATGGGAAGATTAGAAAGAAATTAACTTAAGTATATAACCTAAAACATAAATTAAAGTGAGTCAGTGAAAAGATAGATGTGATGGTGTAATGGCTACAAAAGACACACAAAAACCAAGCATACAAGAATGCACAAAGTGATGAAAGAGATGAAAATAATAATGAAGATGGCTGAGCTGACCCTAGATCTTTCATGTATCTAATCATTGCCTACATAGTCCAAATGGTCCTTAAGCCAATGTATTTCACCCAATATTTGGAGAGAATGAACTGAGGGATGATGAAAACTATGTTAGGAATTAAAAATCTTTAAATTAGATTTAATATAACTATAAATCAAATCTAACTTATGCAATAGTATGCATAGAAAAACATTCCTCAAATCACAAATATAATGAAATCGTTAAAATGGAGAGAACAAGAATGAATCACACAACATAGATCTAATGTGGGCTACATCCACCAAGAAAGTTCTCAATATAAATTGTAATAAAAACAGAAGACTACAATGAACTCTTATAGAGATAAAACAATCTCTTGTAGAAGATGCTACATAAAATGCTTCACTTTCACCTACACCTACACCTAAAAAATAATGTATCTCAAAATTTACTACACCACACCCTATAATGAACACCTAACACTTTGAAAAAAAAACATCTATACTTTGAATTTGATTCTCAAAACCACACCCTGCAAATAAACCATCAACCTCTAAAGGCCACACCACACCTTGTATATAAATAAAATGAAGGAAAATCCCAAAAAGGAGGATAAATGTGTAATTCTTATTGAAGATAAGTATTATCCAACATGTGATAAGCCTCCTCCACCTAAGAAAACTCATCCATGAAGGAACATGCCAAGATTGGGTCTCCACCTTTCAAGGGCACATTTACCAACACCATGTGATCACAACCAATTCATTGTAACCAAGAAGGCATCCCCTTTTCCAAAAAACAACTATCTCCCTAAGATAAAAGAAGTCAACATGGGAAAATGCATTTAAAAACCAACTCCATAAAATATTGAAACATATAAATTAGAAAATATTATGAATATTCCACTCACATGTGGAGAAAGTTTACACAAAAGATGGAGTAGCGAAAACTATGCTTCCCACATCATTATAGATCTATAGGCCCCCAAAATCTAATCCTATGGTCATGTGATAGCCCTAAAGGGCTCCACACTCAATAATCTCCCACTTGGAGACCATTTCTCCTAAAAAAATTTTATCATTGCTCCATGACCACTAAGGCTAACCAAATTTGAACATAGTCTCAACTTGTCCAATGTGACCACCTTGGTCATCATATCCATAGGATTCTGGCTAGTATGAATCTTCTCTAGCTTCAACAAGTTCTCCTCCAAAGTTTTCCTGATGAAGTGATAATGCAACCAAATGTGTTTCATCCTCAAGTGGAAAGTGAAGTTCTTTGCCAAATTAAAATCACTCTAGCTATCACTATGTAGTTTCCCAACTTCCTGCTCATGCCCTAACTCTTAAAAAAAAATTGTAACCAAATCATCTCCTTACTAGCCTTGTTGGGAGAAATATACTCTACCTCTATGGTTAATAAAGCCATAACCTTCTGTATCCTAGATATCCAACTAACCATTGTATCTCTAATAGTAAATATATATCCTATCATACTTCTCCTGCTATCAATATCTCCTACCATATTTGAGTCCACATAACCATGTAAAGTGGTATTTGGTCCACCATAACATAATTAAAAATCCATGGTTCCTCTCAAAAACCAAATGATCCATTTCACTACCTACCAATGCTCATAAATTGGATCACTCATATACTTGCTCACAACTCCCACTACTTAGGCAATATCTGACTTAGTACAAACCATGGCATACATGAAACTACCAACTAATGATGAGTAAGGTACCTAGGACATCCTAAGTTTTTTATCTTCTATCTTGGGACACTACTCCTTTGATAATCTAAATTGACCTACCAAAGGAGTACCAATAGATTTAGCATCCAACATGCTCAACCTTTCCAATAATCTCTTCACATACTCTGATTGGGATAAGATCAACTTCCTCTCCTTCTTATCATGAGAAATCCTCATACCAAGGATTTGTTTTGTAGCAACCAAATCCTTCATAGGAAAGGAGGCACTAAGCTATTTTTGAGCATATGAATATGCTATATATTCTTTCCTACACCTAACATGTCATCGATATACAAGCATAATATAATAAAGGAACCATCATCAAAAAGTTTTATGTACATGCAATGGTCAGAATGACACCTTTGATATTATTTTTCCAACATAAAAAAATAAAATTTATTATACCATTTCTATGGAGCTTATTTCAAGCCATACAATCTCTTCTTTAGTCTACACATAGTTATCTTTCTCTTTGACCTTATAACCTTATGGTTGTTTCATATACAACTCTTCATCCAAATCAACATGAATAAAATTAGTTTTCACATCTAACTATTCTAAGTGCAAATCCTCAACTACAACTAATCCAAGAACAGTCTCAATATAAGTCATTTTTACAATAAGTAATAAAATCTCATAAAAATCAATACCTAGTTTTTTTCTAAACCCTTTGACCACCATCTTGGCCTTATACCTTTTTCTCCCTTCATCCTCTTCTTTTATCCTAAATATCCACTTGTTTGGAAATGAACTCTTGCCCTTGGGTATCCTTACCAAATCCCACGTTTGGTTCTCCATGAGAGATCTATGCTCCTCATCTGTGGATTACTCCCACTTCAACTTGGCATCTACCTATATTATTTACTCATAACACTATAGTTTTCCATTATCAGTGAGTGATAAATAATTCAAAGGAGAAAAATGTTTAGGTGCTCTTCTTACCCTAGAAGACCTTCTTACCATAGGAGTTTGGGGTCCTTGTGTAGAAGGTTCCTGAATTGAATCATTGGACACTTTGCCATCTATAATGTCATCCAATAATATGTACTCTTTTTGTTCATGTTCCTATTCCTACAACTGATCCTTATACATGAATTTTTAATTAAAGACTACATCTTTAGACAAAAATATTTTATTATCTTTAATGTTCCATAAATAGAAACCAAAGTCATCCTCATCATGACCAACAAATGTGAATTTCTATAATTTAACCTCTAAATTGGTCCTATTCTCTTTCTTAATGAGAGTAAAAGCCTCACATCCAAAGACTCTAAGAAAAGAATAATCAACATTCTTACCAGACCAAGCTTGGTCAAGAATGCCTCCATCCAAAGTCATAGAAGGTCCTCTGTTAATCAGATACACTACCATGTTAACTACTTCTACCCAAAACTGTAAAGGCAATCTTGCATGTAACCTCATGCTCCTAGAACATTCAATTATTGTTGTGTTCATCCTTTTAGATACCCCATTCTACTATGGATTTATTAGAAGTATCCTTTACCTATGGATTCCATTATTATAACAATAATAAAAAAAACATTACTATAATACTCACCTCCATTATCTAATCTAAGACATTTTAACTTGAGACCTATTTTATTCTCAGCCAAGGATTTCCACTTATTAAAAGTGTTAAATACATCAAATTTATTTTTAATGAAATATACCCAAAATTTCCTAGTAAAATCATCAATAAAAGAAACATAATAATTGGATCCACCAATAGAATATACCTGAGCTAGTCCCCATACCTCTAAGTGTACCAGATATAACTTATGATCTTTATTTGTGGGTCCAACCTTTAGGAACTTAACCTATTTTTTTTTCATATGCATAATTCTCATAGAAGTCTAGATCTAGATCTTTAAATCTAGACAACTTATCTTTTAAGATCTACATGCTCGTATGGCTCATATTACAGATCCTGTAGTACCACATAGTTACATTTCCATCTACAAAAACTAAATCAATAAAATCAACACTAATAGTCAAATATAAAGTAATAAATTTATTATCTCTTGAAATCAAAAGATCACCTTTGATAACTTTCCAAGAATTTGTAGTAAACAATACTGAACATCCCTCACTACCCAATTGCCCCATTGAAACCAAATTCCATCTCAACATAGGCATGTGTCTAACATCCTTAAGGATCCATGTGTTCCCATTCTTAATTTTAACCTAAATATAACCTTTCTATAATATCTCACATGGTTCATCATCACAAAGATAACCAAGTCTTAGATTCTCTTGAACATAATCAATAAAATAATGCCTATGTGGGGTGGCATGAAAAGAAGCCCCTAAATCTAATAGCCAAGATTCATAAAAACTATCCATAGAAATAATTAAGGCATCTTGACATGATTTACCCAATGTCACATTTACCTCATTTATTTCCTCTTTGTTGTCATTCTTATTCCAAAGTGACCAACAATCCTTCTTTGAGTGTCCACTCTTCCCACAATGATAGTATATCATCTTGGATCTAGATCTAGACTTAGATATACCTTTTGACCTTCCACAATTGCCTTTTCTCTTCTCCTTTTTCCTCCCTCTAGTATCAATAGATAAATAATTACCTAAAAATGATTCACCAATATTTTTTATTTTGCATCTATTATCTAAGAATCACTCCTACAACATCCTCAAAATTCAAGCTTCCCTTGGTAGTGACTGCATTACTCATAGCCATAACTAAACTATCCCAACTATCAAGAAAAGAATATAAGATTATCAAATCTCTAAATTCATCACAAAACTTAATTCCAACTAAAGTGAGAATACTTACAACTGTATTAAAATCATTTAGATGATTAGCTATTGAACCATTCTTAGACATTTTCATGTTAAACAATCTTTTGATAAGAAAAAACTTATTAGAAGAAGAGGGTTTCTCATATAAATTTCCAAGTTTATCCATGAGATATTTTGTGGTTTTATCATCAAAAATATTAAATTCAATAGAAGATTCAAGTCATAATTGTATAGCTCCCAATGCCTTCCTATCAAGTAATGACCAATCTACATCACTCATACTTATAGGTTATTCTCATTTCCCCTCCAAAAGGAGATATATCTCCTTCTGATATAAGTAATCCTCCATCTACATTTTCCAAGCACCAAAATTCTTATCATTAAAATTCTCAACTCTGAATTTGATTTCTTCTCCCATAGCTCCCACTCAAGCTAATAGCCTTCTTGTAATTTACCACTTTAGCAAAACACAACACTAATGGCTCTGATACAAGTTATTAGGAATTAATTTTTTTTAAATTAGATTTAATATAACCATAAATCAGATCTAACTTATGTAATAACATGCTTCATAGAGACATTCCTCAAATCATAGATAGAATGAAAGCATTAAAATGGAGAGAATAGAAATCAATCACACAACATAGATTTAACATGGTTCATCCAATGTGGGATACATCCACCATGAACGTTCTTAATATAAACTGTAATCAAAACACAAGATTACAATGAACTCCCATAGAGATAAAAAATTATCCTATAAAAAATGATGTGCTTTCACCTACACTTGCACAATGTTGTATCTCACAAGTTGTTAAACCACACCCTGTAATGAACACCTACACTTTGCAAAAACTATTTTAACTTTGACTTTGATCCTCAAATCCACACTCTACAAATAAACCATCAACCTCTAAAGGCCACACCACACCTTGACTATATAGAAAATGAAGGAAAATCCATAAAAGGAGGAGAAATGTGTAATGCTTAGCTAAGATAAGCATTATCCAACATGCGACAACTCTCCTCCAACTAAGCAAGTTCATCCATGAAGGAACACACCAAGATTGGGTCTCTACCTTTCAAGGGCACATTTACCAACACCATGTGATTACAACCAACTCCTTATAATAAGGAAGGCATCCCCTTTTCCAAAAAAATAACTATCTCTCTAAGATTAATGAAGTCAACATGGGAAAAGGCATATAAAAACCAACTCCATAAAATATGGAAACATAAAAATTAAAAAATATTAGGAATATTCCACTCACATGTGGAACAAGGTTCCATAAAAGGTGGAGTAGGGAAAACTATGCTCCCTACATCTTTGGAGATCTCCAAAACCCCAAAATTTATTCCTATGGTCATGAGATAGCTGTAAAGGGCTCCACACTCAAAAAATTGACCAAAAAATTATTAGAATTATGATGTATGCTAAGAGATTCACATCTAATAATAGATTCAAGTGCTAAAATTATTAATCCTAGTTTATGCATAGTGATCTTAAGATCTGTTCATCGGAGTTGTGTTGATGTTAAGACTTGAGTCTAGAGCACAAAGTGCTTACTATTGCAAGAGAAATTAGGCATCATAAGTATGAATAACTCATAATGACATGGAATTTTAAATGTGGGGATTTGGTTAAAATGTGAATACCTATGACTAAGGATAATGGTAATATAATGACCTAAACTAGAGTTACAACTATTTACATTTAAACAAAAAATCAAAAACAAAAAAGATAAACATAAATGAACCAAACTCAAAATCAAGATGTGAATAATCAAGATTTAAGTAGTAATAATAATGGATAAAAATAAAGTAAGAACATCTTAACAACATGAGATCATGATATGAATAATCAAGATGTACTTAGAAAAAAAATAATGTAAGATCAAACAGTAAAAAAAATCAAAAAACACCAACAAAAATCAAATAAACAAAATGTTTTTGGATTTTTTTAAAAAAATTATGAATGTTTTTGGAATTTTCTAGGTATCTCAACTCGATTGAGAGTTAAGAGTTACAAAACAATCCAGCTCATGAAATGGTGAGAATGCACCAACTTAGAATGATCATAGGATGGTGAGAGTATAATGAAAGTGAGATTGAGTTGACCTCAACATGAATTGAGCACAACATAAGTAATCGCATTAGGACCTCAATTCATAATGATTTTGCCAACACAAAGGGTATGAAAAACTGACCACATCATAATGAGTTTGTAAATAAAGGTAAATGATAATAGTAATGACCAGATGATGTTGTAATGTATGATAAAAAGGCATTATAACTAATTTTACCATAGGTGGTTATAATTAGGAAACAATATCATAATACTAATTTTTTCAAAGGTGGTTATTATTAGGGATACTACGGATTTTCCCATAGGCATTTATAATTAATGATACCAAATGAGATAGTAGATGAAAGATAACTTACCAGATCAAATGTCACACTACTTACATAGACTATCATTCAACATGGCATTCTAAAACTGTTGAGACTAGATAAAAATACACTTAAGAAAGGTGTAAGAAAAATCAAATGAACCAAGATAAAAATGGGGTAAGTGGGATGGCTAAAAATAAACCTTGGCCAATAGTAAAGAAATGGTATAATAAAAATGCTATAAGGAAAATGATCAAAAGACAATCTGTTATAGTGGTAAAAAAGTTTCCCCCAAGTGATGATTATCTTATATTGCTTGTAAAATTGTGAAAGCATGTTTTAATTTACTTACAAAATGGCAAGAGTGTAAAGAAAGGGGTGACCAAGATGACCTCAATAGAAATTGAGCACTACCTACATAGTCCCGAAGGACCTTAAGTCAATGTAGTTAAAATAATGTGTTAAGTAGAACACAATGATATAATATGATTAATAAGGCTCTATAGGGTTTAACCCATGAAATGAGGCATATTAATGGAAAATTGATCTGGGCAACAATTCAAGTGATAATTCGGGTGACAGTTCTACACCAATTGATGACAGAACTTCTAGGAGCCATAACTTTTACACCGTAGCTCCAATTGACTCATTGTTTAAACCATTGGAAAGCTAAGAATGAGGAGAACAATGTGAAATGGCATTGATATTTTCTCAATGAATTTTGACTCCAAAAAACCCAATATAAGTTCCCAAAATTTCAATTTTAGTAGTGTAGTCTAAAAATAGTAAGTTTCTAAAAATAGTAATTCCTCTAATTCGGTATTGTTTTGAAGTGTGGAAGTTGAACCACTTAATATCCATTGAGATTAGTGACCTTCCACATCCTCCACCCTAATTTTAAAATAGGTATAAATGAATATCTAACCCAAAATGGAAAATTAGACATCTCTTCCCAAAGATAAGCATATAGTTGTATTGTGATCTTGAGTAGTAATACATCTCTTATTAGAGAATTCATTGTTACTGTGTTATTTCTGTGTTATTGAAATATTTATCAACCAAAACTTCTGAGTTTTGGATCAAAAATGGGAACTATAAAATTGAAAATTGGCAAATAAAAAATGGGGTTTGCTACTCTTACTGATATAGATATGCACATCTTAATCAATATGTCAGATAACAAAATATATGATCATGAAAATTGCTACCGAATATCCTTTTTAAAAAGTAGCTCTATCAAGAACTTGATGAAAATATGGTTATTAATAATGTGTTTGTGATCTTCATTGGTTGTTGATTATATTTCCTTCAAATGTCAAGACAAGATATCCTTGTAGCCTCTACAAAGGAAAGTGCTACCAGTGATGGTAAATAATGTTAGGCTAAATTATATAAGTGGGTAATGAATAGGTGGATGATAAAGAAATGTATAATGAATTAAAAAAAAATGAAGATTAGTAATTTTAGTCACACATAATGTTTTTTATTCTAGATTCAACATAATTTTAGTTATGGCAGGGCCAAAGGCCTCTGAAGATGTTCTTGATATGATCACTAGATTTTTCTATTGTTTAATCTTGAGAATAGATACCATCTGATTATGTTGTAGATTGGAATATATTTTGATTTGTTTTTTGATAATGTCTTCATCAAGAACTTAAGAAAATTTTTGCTTAGTTGTTGGTTCCTTGATGAGGTTTTCATTATTGAATTTGTCCTGATTATCCCATAGTGCCTTTGAGAAGGCTTCATAAAGAGATGTTATCATTTGAATTTGATTGTCTTCTAATGCCTTCAAAAAGGTTTCACTAAAATATGTTGAGTTTTTTATTTTACCATCCCCTAACACCTCTAGAAAGATGAGATTGTTCTTCTTCTACATGAATTTGGTCTTGGTCCCCCTGATGTTCTGCACCTATTATGTCACCATAGATGCAGTTCAACAAATTGTGATTCTGTCAGTCCAAATCGATGTTTGTGGGAGGTGGAATGTCAATATAATGGCTATGTTGGGTGGGAATAATGGAATGATGAATGAAAATATAATCCTCATAAAATATATTAGGATAACATATGTTGATTCTAAAGTAATCATCCTCAAAAATTGTAGAAGGGTCACAAATATATTCAAATGGATATGCAAGGCAATTATAACTAATGTTGTAACAACCATGACTATACTTGTTTCTGAATCTGATTTTGATACAAAGGAATTTTATGTATACATAATAATTTTAATTTTTATTGATTACTAACACCTTTTATCTTGCAAAAACCTATTGATTCTCAATCTCTCTAAGTGCATGCCTTAAAGGATACATCAAGAAAGGGGTGGGCAGACCATTGGTGATTTGTAAGATTTTTTTTTCCTTTTTCCACTTTCCATCCACACTTTAGCCTCCTAAAACCATTGAAACCAAGCTTATTCTTCTTAGTTATACCTATTCCAATCACATGCTATGTTTTATTTTTCATTTCTTGACTTAGCACCCTTTTGACCTATTAGTTGTGCTAGGTCGACTAGGGTGACCTAGCATCATCTAGGGACTTTTTCTCTCTTTTGGTTTGTTGGCTTCTCAGCTGACCTAGCACAAACATAGTGAGTTAGACTTGAAAATGTTTGAGGTTGACTAGGTCGACCTAATATAATCGATGTTCTCAAATGATTTTAGGGTAAGATACTACTATACATACAAGGTCATTTACCACCATTTTGTAAGAGAAAATAATCAAGTGAAGAAGTGCAAATGAACATCTACGTATTGACCATTCTACTTGGGGAATAAAGATTTAGGGTTCAATTCTTTATTTGGAGGTCTGACCTCATTTTGTGGATTAGTATTTTGGATGATAGGATAGGTTGTGTAACCTAGAGCTGATTTATCTTAGTTATCCTTACATACCATGATAATCTCTTGTGAAACACCTTGGCCAAGGGGGAGACTGAGGCTCAATAGGTTCATCTTTAAAGGTAAGTATTCCTAACTTTATTCCTATTTTATAAGAGTAGATAGATAGTGTATTTTTATTCTTCTCTTTTATGTATTAGGATTCCATATACATTGATGTGAGTATATGTCTTATATACATGTTTAGTTTATTGTTTATTTTTTTAATTTTTAACCCCCACTTTGTGCCACAAGCTTTGGTGCACACTAGATTACATTTACTTTTCTTATTATTAGATTATTGAAATATTAAATCATAGGACTCTTTTAGGGTTATTGTGTGATTGTGTTAGACTGTAGGCTTTAGAACCCTACCTCACATGTTGTGTTATGACAAGTGATCCCCTAATTAGGTTTATTGGATCCTCACATTGGTCATGCTCCCACTTAATAATTTTATGCTTCCTAATTAGAAGTGTAGGTGTGATCTATCCCATCTAATCCATGATTGATTTATGGACATGATGCATTTCTGATTACATACATTATGATGAACCTGATATGAATCAAACCCTTGAAATATTTATTTAAATTATTTCATTTATATTCATTATTATTTTTATCATATCTTTACTATATTAGATTGACCCTATCGACCTAGTTATTTATCTCTATGCACATGTTTGTAGGAACAAGCAACTAGATCAACTAGCTTGATGTAGTATATGTTTCTAGAACTTGAAGAATTATATTTAGACAATTAGATTGACCAGCATAACCCAGTATAGGTTTTTTAGGTTTTCAAACTTCCAATACAACCTACTAGGTCAACCTAGTGCATTTTCAATACTTTTTTAGTAGGTTCTTGTATAGCTTGATCAACCAACTTGACCTAGTTTACAAGTCTTTGATAGTTTTCTCCAAGGTCTCAAATTAGTAATCTTCTCCTTTTCATCTATAAAATATTTAGGTTAGTTTATATTTCTCTATATCTATCTTTATCTATACTTTCCTTGCAAGTTTGTAGTCTTCAAAACTATCTCCACACAGTCAAGTAGGTTGACGCTATTGACTTAGTTTTGTGTTATGTGTTTTTTGAAATAATTAGGTCAACCTGACCAACCTAGTTCACTTTTAGACTTTGATTTCATAATATAGGTTTGACCCTATTGACCCTGTTCTATATGATTATCCATATTGTTTCTCAACTATACCTTGTTTCAAAATTGGAATTAATCATATATGTTAATCACATCTTTCTTTTAAGTTGTTTGCATGTTTATAATAGTTCACATAGTCTAATTATGGGATTTTAAATTAATTTCTTAGTTGCACTATTTCTATTCTTTTGCACACATGGATAAACCACATAAACATCAACAAGAATTTAAACATTTGACTACCCAAGTATACCTACTTGAATTTCATCATCAAGGGGGAAGCTGACTTGATGTTCTAGTCAAGTATAAAGCTTGGTTAATGGTATATTTTAGCTAAGCACCCATTACTGTTATTACTACTATGTGTGAAGTGAGGGGGTAAGACCCATTACCGAGTATGTATCATTACCACTACAATCCCTTTTATCTTAAACTTACCTAAAACTATACATAGATTTCTATCTAGTACCTTGCTTATAGCTAATCTCCCTTTCACACTTAAAATCATTCTTAATAATCTAATCAACATTCTAGGTTGACCAAGTAGATACCTTTAATTTCAAGATATTTGCTTTCTCTTTGATCAATTATGTGTACAAAATCTTACATTAGCTAGTGTTATTGCAAAAGCTTAAATTATCTTGCTTTAATTCATAGCTTATTATCATCTTTCTTTTCTTCCCTGTCTATTGTACTAGGTCAACCCTATTGACCTTATATCTTTTTCATACCTTGTACATTGTGTTAGGTCAACCTGGTCAAATTAATACTACTTACAACATCTTTACCTCTTTCTACCAATCACTGTTTACTAAACTAGGTCGACCCTATGAACCCTGTATAGTTTTACACTCCCTATTTTGTATTAGGTTGACCAGGTTAACCTAGTACTATTTTTAGTCACTTTTTGATTATTTTCTTTCTCATCTTTCTTCTCTTTCTTTCATCATGGACTTTCTATTTGGTGACAACACTGAAGTTTAGTCAATATACATGATAGAATTCACCAATCCTAATAGGGTCTCCCATAGACAAAGTAGGGATCCTTTCATGAATCTTAATAATGTTAATATTTCAACTTGCATGATAAAATATGGGACCCTTCCTCATACCCCTTTGAATAAAAACCTTGCTCTTCTATTAGAGTTATCTTGAGTTAGAGTATACTCCTAAAATGCACTTATTTATCATGGAATTCCCTCAACATAGAGGGAAAGATCATTCCACCATCTATAACCTCATGATTATCCATCAAATTTAAGATCCTCATTCTCCTACTCCCACTTTCCCAACTAGATTTGTGGGTACTACTTTCTTTGCTTCTCAACCTCTTCCTTCAATCTTAACTCCTTATTATGCTATGACATCTTCTTCTTTAACTTATTCTAATTTCATGCCTAGTATCTCAATTAACATGACAGGTTCTACCTTTAGTGGGCCTCTCATGAAATCCACTATCCTTAACCCTTCTACTAGTTCATCGATTTCTACCCAAGGCACTCATGCTTCTAGTGCTTCTTCCTCTCAACCATTTACTAGTCCATCTTTTATTTCACAAGCAAATTTTTCCACTAGTGCCTTAAATTCTCATAACTCTTCTCAATCTCATATCAATGCTAATAGTGGTACCCAATACACTAACACCAACACAAACACCAATACTACTTATTCTAAAACTAATCAAAATCATCAACTATTGTTGCAAACTCTCAATCAAATGAACACATTCCAAGCTCATAATATGAATCAAATGATGAGAATGCAAAACCACCTTCTTAATCTTCAATCCAATCCTCAAACAATGACTTGGGGCACACATAACCAAAGTGTTCCTCCTCCTTCTCTTTAATATTCTCAAGGTAATATCATTCCTCAACCTCTATTAATAAAGAAAGTCATCAAGAATTTAAAAAATGAACCTCTTACCACCCAAATTTCTAACATTGACATTGGAGGTATAGCACCTACAATTTATTACAATGTGTCAATTAATCATACTCTTCACTTGAAGACATTTGGAAATCTCTACAAGGATTGGGTCAAGTTAAATACCTTTACCACTACCAAAATCCTATCCAAAACCCTCACAGGTGATGCCTTGGATTGGTATAATCAACTTAGAACACATTCTATCACCAATTTGGAAGACTTAGTAAATGCTTTAGTACAAGAATTTTAAACTAGTGATCTTCTAGAGAACACTTTGGCCCATTTCATCAATTGAAAATAAAACAAAAATAAAATTACCCAAGCCTTTGTTAAGTGATGGAAGACTTTGTCAAATAACTATTCACATAACATGGTGAATGATAATCTCTTTCATATCTTTACAAATGCCTTATTTCTTAAATTATAATATTGAATCTGTACTCTTTCTCCATGTACGTTGGAGGAAGCTATCAATCAAGCCAAAAGATAATATTTTCTCATGCATCAATTTGAGCCACCCTAACCTTCTATAGGCCCTTGCCTATTAGTAAAGAATAAAAACCATAATATTACTAATGATGGTGTTACCGATTCATTTGACAAACTACCCAAGCCTTTGTTAAGTAATGGAAGACTTTGTCAAATAAATGTTCACATAACATGGTGAATGATAATCTCTTTCATCTCTTTACAAGTGCCTTATTTCCTAAATTATAATATCGAGTTTTTACTCTTTCTCTGTGTACCTTGCAGGAAGTTATTGATCAAGCCAAAAGATAAGATTTTCTCATGCATCAATTTGAGCCACCCCAACCTTATATAGGCCCTTGCCTATTAGTAAATAATAAAAACCATAATATTACTAATGATGGTGTTACTGAGTCATTTGACACCATTCATAATGTGCAAGCTATCATTCCTACCCCTTCTTCAGAACCATCTCCTTCTCAACAATTCACTAATCCTCATTTCTCAACAAAAAAAATTAATGTCCATAAACCTTTATCCTTTGTTGAATTGCTTAAATGTCTACCGAGGCCTCTTCCATGAGATCTTGACCCTTCTCAACCTTTAAAATCATGGTATGATCTTAATAAGTTTTGTTGGTTTCATGCTAGTTGGGGTCACTCTCACGATATTTATAGACATCTCCATAATTTAGCCATGGACTTTTTTCTTGGCCCGAATTTCAATTATGATTAAATTATTCATAAGCATCAAAAAGCCTATGAGATTGACTTAAAAGAATACAAATCACATGATAAAGCTCAATCCTTAAATTAAGCCAATGCTCATATAGCTATCTATAAAGACCCCTTGCCTAATCATCAACCAATCCAAGAAGGTCAAGATAAGCCCACTTTTTCCACCAATAATGTAGAAAGTCTTATTGAGCCAAATTCTAATGAGAATGTGATTAACATGACTAATATGCGAGGAGTGGTGGCTTTCATTGATCACAACCTATCTACACTCCTCTTTTACATAAGACATATCATGTTATCCAAGATTCTTCTCCAACTCATTTAGAGTTGGGACAAAAAGATCTTATTTCTTTTGATGATCTAATTTATGATTCTCCCTTGGATGACACATCTCATACTATTTTTACTTCTCTCCCAGGATATTCTAATACTAATTGAAATCCAATTTCTACTAACACTTCTTCCAAACTTAAATATAAATCTAAAAAAACTTCTTCATCACCAAATGATTTACAACCTTCTTCTCAACCTTCTCATTATTATCAACATAAATTTAAATTATCTTTATATCGACCTTTCAAAGATCTTCTTAATAATTATGCATCTATATCTAATAATATCCTTATGGGTTATGATGTGAGTGGGATACCACTATGTAACTTACTAATATTCCATCTTAGATACCTTTTATATAACTCATGAGGACATATCCACATCATATAAACTATCTCATGTAACTCTTATTTGAGATGAATATCCCTTGCCCTCCTTTAATAGGATGGGATGCCACTTTATCTAGATCTAAGGATAGTATCTTACAACAATGTGAAGATATGTCTATTAATGTTGAGGAAACTATAAACACTTCTCTTTATTTATGACTTCCTATCACATCTATGATTCCAGATGAGAGTTTGCTTCATGTAGATGATCCTACATTATTTATTAGTATCCAAATATGTGATATCCAAGTTAAGCAAACCATGATCAATGAGGGTTTTAGAACTTGTGTCACTTCCCTTGATTTTATTAATACTTTTGGATATTCTAAATATAATCTCAAGTCTATATATAGAACTTGTCAAGGATATTATAGAAGGAAAATGCCTTCCTTATGATGTATGTGGCTTCCCATTTCCATCCCACCTATTGAAATTCATGTGAAGGTGGTGATCTTCAACTTTCCCCTTTTGTATAACATAATATCTGGTAGGTTTTTGACTCATCATATACGATTTTTACATCCTCTGCTTGCCAATGCATAAAATTTCCTCACAATGGAGCTATTTATGGGATTAAAGGAGACACTAACCCTTGGAATTTTAAACAATTCCAAGATCATAGTGTCTTTAAAATTCCTACTCTTGAGCATTTGCTTAGTGTTATATTTCACGAGTTTCAATGTCTAAACTTTTATATCAACTCAACCAGCGGTTACAATAGGCATCTTGAGCTCATTGGTAACATTCCTCCCAACCTTTTAAACTTTGATGACAATGAGCCCAATGAGATTAACTTAAAGATCAAAAATTTTGATCTCTTGCCTCATCTCATCTCATCTCATAACTCCCTTCTTCCTTATAGCCTCATTCTCACAAGCCTATTTGTTATGACAATCTCATAGTCTCAACCAAGATTAGGCACTCTATTCACCAAGCTTCTTTTGATAACAAGGTTATCTCACCCTGTGTGATCAATTTTCATAATCCAAATTATGATGATGGCTATTCTTTAGATGATCCTCTTTTAGGAAGTCTTGTCCAAGCTTGTAATGCTAAGATTATTTGTTACCTCTCTTCTTTACATGAGTCTTTTTTGTTTATTTCATCATTCTCTTGTATTTATATTTATTGATTCTTGCATTTTTCCTCTTTATCATAAGATAGAGATAGCACTGATAACTCTAGTTTCTTAGGAGACATTTAGGACCATATTCTTGGATCATTCTATGACCAAACCTTATTTATTTACCACACCTAGGGTTATCCTCCTTAGACATTCTACAAATATTGCCCCTCCTTTAGTAGGGCTAACTATAGTTAAGTCTGTTCCTTTTTCCACTCTATTTGAACCTATTTCCTCTCCTACTATTACTAAGTCTCTTCTTCCTTCTCATCTTAGTGCTCTTCCTATTAAGCCTAGTTCCAATCCTTCCTCATGATCACCCTCCCTCGATGATGGTTTTATTCCACTACCTAAGATGGATCCTTTACCTACCAAATGGGTTGATGAGTCCTCTTTAGCTTCTTCCATTCTTATTTCACCTCCTTCCATGAGTGCTCCTAAAACCACTCACAAAAATGTTTTTTGCTTCCATGGGATATATAATCACTCTTCTACCCATTATCATAAGTTTTGATAATACCTTGATACTTTTCATCCTTCTTCCCCATCACCAGACAAAGCCATACCTCCCCGAAAGGTACTTCTTGATTATTTACCTAAGTATGGTGAGGTATATTGTTTATAACACCTATGTGACATGCATCACACTGATCGTTACTACATTCCCCAATAACATATTAAGGATCACATTTCATCCATATTTTAACCTTATACCATTCCTCCCATAGCTCATTCCTACAAGAAGGATCCTCCTTCTTCTTCCATGGATCCACCTCTAGTGGTTCCATCACCTCCTATGGTCCCTTCACCACCTTTTATGCCTCCACTTGTGATTCCTTCACTTGTGGACCTTCCTACCCATATGGATCCTTCTCCACCTATGAGTCCTTCACTTATGTATCCTTCTCAACCTGTGAATCCTTATTCTCCCATAGATATTGTTTCCATGCATTCTCATGACCAACCTTTGCCTAACTTTCCTCCTCAGCATGATATTTTGAGCATTCCTACATTTTTAGTTGATGAGATCAGAAAAGAAGTATTTGCCTAGTATTCACTGAAGATCCATGAGACTTTAGTTTTAGTATGCATTTAGCTTCATAGAGACTTATTTGATGTATTGGATAATGTTCATGGTTATATTTAATAGCATTTATAAGCACATGCATATTTATTTCACATTTATATTTGGAGTGGACATGTGATCCATTCATATTTTTATCTATTTGATTATATCATTTGACACTGTGTCAAATTCTTTATTATGTCATATCATGTTTCTCCTTCTTGTTGTACTATAGTTAGCCTATGTTATCACATGAATATGTTAGATTTACTAGTATTTATAAGCACATGCATAGTGCTTTCACATGTATATTTGGAGTGGACATGTGTTCCATTCATATTTTTATCTATTTGATTATATCATTTGACACTGTGTCAAATTATTTATTATTTGATATCATGTTTCTCCTTGTTGTACTATAGTTAGCTTATGTTATCATTTTTTACATTTAGCATATGATTATCTTTCTCTTATTATTGCTTTGATTTCTTTTCCTTTAGAGTTTTTATCAAAACTCTTCCCTTGTATCTTCATGATTATTTGCTGTCTTATCTTTAATTTTCATAGATAGTTGTCATGGTGCCTTGGTTATATTTCCCATCTTCCCTTTGATTATTATCTCCTATTACAATATGATCAGTTAATAAGCAATATTTCTCTTTACTGTTTCTTTTCACCGGTCCTCCTTTGGATCCTTTTTCCCTTCTTCCTTTTTTGGTAAATTAAGCATATACACGATTGAAACTTTAGATCAAATGCTTGGTTAATTATCAATCCTACGTGTTCTAGTTAGTATTTTATATTAGAATACTTAGATTCCTCTACAATTAGCCTACAACTCATTCATTGTGTATCACTATTGCTCTTATGATTGGTCATTCCAAATCCATATAAAAGAGGAATCTTAAAAATCCTTCAAAAGAAATTTAAAAGACAAATCATTTAAATAAAAGGCAATGATATCAAAATGAAAAAATATTTCATATTTTAAAAAGTATAATCACACTAAAAGACATGATTCAAAGCACATCTCCTTCTTATAGTTGAATCTCAAACTCCATTGTTAGCCTCATGGTAGAGACAAGGTCCTTTGGGGTATGGTAGGCCATTAGATTAGAAGAAGAGAATAAAAAAATATTTTAGTGCTACCCACTTTATCATGCAAGTACCCAATATTTGTAGTAGACCAAGGGCTCTCTAAGGGGTCATAAGGAGTGAGGAACACATCATGGAAAGGTAGGTCCATTTTACTTTTCATTGTACCTATCTACCATCATGAGTTGATCTTAGTAGCACACCTATTTGCCTACAAAGCTTGATGTCTTTAGCAAGTATATTTTTATTGTACATAGATGACCACTAGTCATTTAGTGTCTTTTCATGTCTTTAGTATGCCCCTTGCCTCCTAGGGTCTTCTCATAATATACCTAAGTCTTGATTTTTACACTCCCTTTTTCATTCTCTTTTCTTCATATTTCCTCTTGGAAAATATTATTTTTCTTATTGATCACTCCACATGGGATATCATTTGTGAGTTGATTTATAAGACCATGGATAAGACCCAACATATCTCAAAAATTACCATATTTTCCATCTTATTACCCACATCCTTGATTTACCATTACTTATCATTCTTTTTAACAAATTTGATTTGGTACCCCTTGGGTTTTATTTTGTGAGTTGTAGTATAAGACGATGGATAGGACCCAACCCTCCTCACAAAATTTTCCAATAATTAAGTCACCATCAAAAATTACATGTGTCAAATATGAGATAATATTTGATATATTATAAGGTTATACATTATCGACATGATTCCCATATTGAATTAGTATGTTTTATGCTTACTTCATTTTTATTTCACCTTTTATTTTCTTATTTTTCGAGTGCATGTAAGATTACAACCATTTCTTAAATTTATCATAATTCCCAGATTGAATTAGTATGATAAATTTAAGATCAATTTCTTGTAAATTTTGTTTTTCTTTTGTACTTCACATCATGATATAGTATAATTTATTGACTTAATTTTGATTTGTTTTTATTACCATTTGTCCCCTTCTACATGCCTTCCATTTTATTACATTATTTATCATACTTCCTAATTTGATATTTAGTATGATTTTACTTGTTTTAATTTGTTTCAGAAATATTTTACATTAGTTTAAAAACAAATCCCCTTTTACCATCTTGTTTGCCTTTTTATTGGATCTTTATACTTAGTCATTTTTTGTTATTACACATTTCCCAACTTGAACTAGTGTGTAGTGCATTTTTGATTGATTATTATTTTCCAAGTCATTTTCACCTATTTATTTTTAACCATGCATGAATACTCAATAATTATAGAAAAGAAACCACACCACGCATATTTCCTATAGCATATACAACAAAGCTAAATACATGTGCTAGAAATAAATATATCCAAAAGCATCCATAAAAATAACCATCATAAAGACAACATACATAACCAACACCAATAAGCCAAAATAATACATCATACACACACACACACACACACACACACACACCATAATTTTGATACTACATATACAACCATATACAAAGCCCCAACACTAGGAAAAGGATCTATCCTATCTATCTCATGGTCCAACCATGTTGCCTATTAGGGCCTATGTCTGAATCCTCCAAATAGTACATTGTAACAAGGTAGTTTAATATCTCAATCCATTTACCTATCCTTATAGGCATACTATCTATACCTATGCCTTCAAAAAACTTAGGCTAGGTCAAATATGTGCATGTGTCAACTGAGTCTGCATTGCTATATATGCCTACATTATCTATGTCATTTTCTCCAAATGCATAACTCTCTCATCTATAAAGGCTCACCAAGCCTATCTTTCACCTACAACAATCTCTATTTGTGGTTTCATCCTCTCTCTCTACACCTATATCTACCTCATTGCCTTGCCAAATAATATGAACCAACTCACTTGAGTTAGGGTGAATGGTACACTCAAATCCTCTAGTGTCATGGGGTTGTATAGTTGTAGAGTCTCATCTAGGATGTCATGGAGTGATCCCCTCACTAGGGACCCCCATCTATCCTCCTCATCCTCAAGTATGCCTATAAAATCACACTAGATGGATATTAGATCACTATCATATCTCATTTTATATCTCTCTACTACTAAATAAAAACTTAAGAAATAATTTAATTGTCTTCATACCTATCTATGTCTCATTTCCCATGACATCATCATTTACACGATCACCTAGTACAATCTCTCCATTAGTGTGGCCTCTTAGTACCTCCTTGGTAGGTCACCTCCTCAGCTCAAACCTAGATATCATGGCTCATCTCCATCTTAGCCTCTATCTGAGTGGTCTCCCCATCATCTCCTCTAACTCAACCATGGGATCATCTAAGATGTCTATAGTCTCCATTCTCTCTTTTCTCTATTGCTACCATGTCCTCGATGGCCACTACTCATTTATATATGGGGATGCCTACACCTCCTCGTATTCCATGTTTCATGCCCAACCAATCCATGGCCAATCTTGATGTGGCCTTAGTGTCAGCCTCATTATCAGTGGTTCAAGTCCCCTCTTCCCTCATAGCTTCCTCACATGTTGAGCCCACTTGTTAGGCATCAATATCAGTATCAATAGATGAGGGAGGCCCATCTATACTCACACCCATGCTATTAAATGTGTCTCTTTCCACCACATATAGTATCTTACCACCTCTTTCCTCTCTAGTGTTGGTGTAAATATGTGCTAATTTACCCATGTAGTTGTTATGTACCCATACAGCTACCATACAATATATGTACATATCACCAACTATAACACTAACATATTGGTCACAACCCATTCTACTTGGTCCTCTCTCCATATCTGTACTCAAAATAACCCATCATCAATTACATGGTGAAACCCAACTAGTCTATACATGGGAAATATCTCATATATCCATGTTATCAGTAGTATGATTGGTCCCATAGTATTCTACCTTTTGACCAACATCTTAAATATATCATGTATGAGCTAGACCCATATGATAGAACCTAGATCATATAATACTCCCTCCTTTAGCATCATCTTACTCAAAGTTACCATGATTAGTGGTACCTTGCCATCTAACTTGTGATAGAGCACTCACTATGTCACAAGGCCTATCACCTCCTTCTAAAGGTCTAAAATATATGATATATACATGTCATCCATATTAAATCTTTGTCCTCTTAATATCATATTTGAGCCTATAGCCCACATGGCTAAGGCTCTCCTCTCATCTAAGCTATCTAGTATCCCTATGATCATTAGTGTTCCTATTATGGGTAGCCTAAGGATGGCATGGACATGATATAATGTGATAACCACCTCTACCAGATCCCTATCCATCTAAAGGTTTTAGCTAATCATTCCCAGTATCCCAAGAACATGACTAATAGGTCAATGCTGAGGGGGATGCTGCACATATCAAATATACCTCCTAGACCCATGGTTACTAGTATAGCTTGATTTCCATCTAAAAATATAACTAATAAACCTATAAACCAAGACACGTCCATCAACCTCCAAAATCTTGGTCATCTCTGCAACCAAGAAACAACATAGGATGTATTAGTTCCTCCATGTCAAGTATAATCACAATACATTTTTTATACATTATCTTTTTCAATTTTAATCATAAAAACAATCCTAATTACTTTTAACTTATTCATTTTATCCTATTTATAGCTTAATTGATCCCTCTTATCCTCTTTTTGTCATTTCAAGCCATTGAGGCCCTCTTTTGGCTTTTTAAATGCCTTTTTATGCTTATTTTGGTTCCCTAGTCAACCTAGTTTGACCAAAATTTCCCTATTTTTGTCATAGTTGACTTCAAATTCTAAGTCAACCCTCCTATCTTCCCCTCCTTAGTACCAAGTTTTCATTATGGCCCTTACAAACTAGTTGTTCACTCTATTCTAGCTTTTCAGCCTACAGATTACACTAGGTCAACCCATACCTACCCAGTCAACCATAGAATCTAAGTTTTCTCAATTTTGAAATATGTAAATGATTAAAAACAAATTTTATCAAAAAATTACTTAATTTAATAAAAATTTCAAAAAATGGTTTGAGATCCATAGTTGCATACTTGTAGTGCACTTGTTGCCACCTCTGGGTGTCCTCCTCATCTAGCATGTTGTTCCTTTACCATCTTAGCCTTGTTTGGTCTCAAAGATCTCTTTTTTATCTTTCACAATTAAAAATTCCAAATTAATTCTCTTTTTCCCTATTTAAAAACACTTATTATTAACTTAATTGTTTCATTTATTTGTAGGTAGGTCCCTTGTTTTGCCTATCTTTATTTCTGCTCATCCATTTTCCAAACCATAAAATTCATTAGAATAGTAATGACGTAGTGATTATTTCCACTATCATATGTCTATCTTCTAAAAATTTCAATTTTTGGCTATTTTTTGCACTAACTTATAGATGTTTGGCTAGTGTACTCTACATTAGACACCTTCATTTCTTATAGTCTAATTCTTTACCTATGGAATTAAGGTAAGTTAAAGGTGTGTATTTATTAATAAAATTATTTAATTTATCTTATTTTATTCTTATTTTACCATACTTAGCATCAAAATTATGTGTTATCATGTTATCTTTTGAAGCACCATCCCATGTTGCACTTACGTGATACGTGATGAGCTTCAATTAGGGTATATGTATACACAATATTTTTAAATTTTATTTATTACTGACACTTCATATCTTGTAATAACTTATTGAGTCTCAAGATCCTTGAGTGCATGAATTAATGGGTACATCGAGAAAGGGGTGGGTAGACCATCAGTGTTTCATAAGATTGTTGTTCCTTTTGCCACTTGCCATCTACACTCTAGCCTCTTGAAACCATTGAACCCAAGCTTATTCTTCTTAATTCTACCTATTCCTATCAATTGATATGTTTTATACTTCATTTATTACCTTATCACCCTTTTGGCCTATTAATTGTGTTAGGTTGACTAAGTTGACCTAGCAAAGCTTAGGGACTTTTTCCTCTTTTGGTTTATTGGCCTCTCAACTAACCTAGAATAAACCTAGTGAGTTAGACCCAAAAACATGCTAGGTAAATCATGTCAACCTAGCATAATCAATGTTCCTAAATTATTTTAGGGTAATATACTACTATATATACAAGGTCATTTACCACCATTTTTTAAGAACAAAGAATTAAGTGAAGAAGTACGAATGAACATCTGCTTATTGACCATTTTACTTGGGGAATAAAGCTTTAGGGTTAAATACTTTCTTTGGAATTCTAATCTCATATTATGGATAAGTATTTTGGATGATAGGATAGGTTTGTGTAGCCTAGAGCTAATTTATCTTAGTTATCCTTATATACCATGACAATATCTTGTGAAGCACTTTGGCCAAGGGGGAGATTGAGGCTCGACGGGTTCATCTTCAAAGGTAAGTACTCCTAGATTTATTCCTCCTTTGTAAGAGTAGATAAATATTTCATTTATATTTTTATCTTCCATGTGTTAGGATTCCATATACATTGAGGTGAGTATATGTCTTTTATACATGTTTAGTTTAGTTATTTTCTTTTCTAACCCCCACTTTGTGACATAAGCTTTGGTGCACACTAGATGATATTTAATTTTTTTGTTATTAGATTAGTAAAATATTAAATCATAGGAATATTTGAGGGTTATTATGTGATTATGTTAGATTCTAGGCTTTGAAACCCTACCTTACATGGTGTATTATGACAAATGATTCTTTAATTGGGTTTAGCAAATCCTCACATTGGTTATGCTCCCACTTAACAATTGTATACTCCCCAATTGAAAGTGTAGGTATACTCTATCCCATCTAATCCAAGATTGATTTATGGACATGATGAATTTCCAATTGCATACACTCTGAATTTGATGTTGTAACTAATGTTGATTTTGGTTATGATACTAAATCTAATGTCAGTTAAAAAATAGATCCTACCTCTAATGTTGTTTCTTCATCTGATGTGGTTGTATCTATAATGATGTTTTTTGAATTCTTGGTATCAAATAAGTAATGGCCTATGATGGCATAATGGTCTCTATAAAAATTGATTCATCTAGGAAGGGTTCAACATAGACTTGCTCGTCTAAGTAAATCATCTCAAAGAGAGGGAACCACTTGAGGAATGACTTGATAGAATATTATCTATAAGAAGGAAACTCCTCAATGAGTGGGAAAAGATCAAGAGATAACTCTTGAAATATTGGCTTATCAAGAAAATGAGGCTCTTTAAAAATAGGTAAAATATGAATAATTGACTCATCATAGGTCAAATCATCAAAAATGGGTATTTCAATAATAAATTGGGGTTTTAGTTCACAATTGGTTGCAAAATATCAATTTTAGCTCAAAGATTGACATGAAATTTCAAAAGTGGGGAAAAATTGGTTTAGTGGAAACAATGGCTTGTGGTTCAATAATAGGATCTCCAAAAATTAGAATATTTAAGAAGGGATCAACATAATCTAGTTCATCCAATGAAGGTTCTTTAACAATAGGCTTAATAAATACATGTGATGGGCTTAGAATGGTACTAACTAGACGTTGCATAGTTTGGTTGCTCACATAAACTAAAGGTAGAGGTCCTAAACTGGTAACCTTTGCACATTTCAAATCTTGTGGGCTCACATAAGCTAAAGGAGAATAACATAAAATGGTAACCTTCACACATTATGGAGCTTTATCGCTCATACAAGGTGAAGGGGGATAACCTAAGATGGTGACTTTCTAGCATGGTGCATAAATTAAAAGAGGATATCCTAAAATAGTAATCTTTAATCATGATGCACAAACCAAAGGGGAAGGATAAGGATAATGCACAATAATTGACATGAATTGGAATGGTTTTTAACAAATAGGCTCAAAGAGGGTGACATACTCAAATAAGATGGAATACTTGCATCCACTATAAAAGTGTTTTATCTCATAAATAAGTCCACAAGAGACCTTACTATGAGTGTACCTTAGAGTCATGTCTAGAAGATTGTTCTATTCATTTGACTATATTTGGAACAATGTTTTGCAAATGTTTTGAACAAGGTATGCATTTTAATCTTTTATAAATAAGATGACTAGGTAACCAAAGATATTATTAAAGGAAGGTGGTATGGAACCATACACAATTAGAATAATGATGTTCATGAATTTACTCAATCTTTGGTAAATTTGAAATCATATAAATTGGAAGAGGGTATGATGACTCAAAAATACTAAAGTGTTACTATTACACTAAAATTTAGACTTTTGAGATACATCAATACCATAAAAGGTAGTTCAAATTTAATGAGTTTCCACTATAAAATTATAAGAAATCCCTTCAGACTAGGAAGGAGAAAATGCAAACCAAGAAACTCATGATGTGGAAACATGCAAGAATTCTTAAGTATAAAACTAGAACCAAATAGGCAACACAATGCCACCACATAGTAATAGGAATGGTAGTATAAAATATGTTCTAGGACTTAAAGCATGAGTGATATGCAAGATGACTTGAATCCACCAATGATGATAATGTGATGATGAGTCTAGAAATGGCCTTCAATCCAAATTGGAAATTGAATCCAAATTCCCTCAAGTCAAGTGAAAATGGTGAACCCAATTTAACACGTCAACCTTATTAACTTAGAAAAGAGAAATTTCAAATTTAAACTATCAATGAAAGACTTAAGAAAATTTGGGAATTGGTATAGACTCAAATTGATAGCATAACTACACCAATTAGATGATATGACACAATGTTTAAGATGACAATTTTGAACAAAGAAAATATTGATTTTAACTTGGGTATCATAACACATCGTTGTTTAATAAATTGGTGGAAAATGTGTTTGGTTTTTGATGTTTATTCACAAGCAAGTTTTGACTCAAATCAACACCAATTAATTTAAGACCAAAAGACAAATATAAATAAGTAATCATCCTAAATATTATCAAGTTATGGTAAAGTGGAGTTGACTAAAACTATAATTTTTGCATGTTTCTAGATGGATTTAATGCGTACCAACTTTCAAATTATACACACAAGAGAAGACACATGTAAATTGGGTCTATATCAAATTGCTTATTGTGAAAAGGTATAGTCTTTTTCACAACCATTACATCCATCAATTTACTAGTGTAGTGCGATGTTCAAAATTATCATACATCTTAATCTTATCTTGAATTTAAAAATATGGTTGAACCACTCAACCACTATCCTAATGATGGGATCCTAATTTGTATACCCTTATGGAGAGGGGTTGAAGATGATGCCAAAATATGAAATCCTAGGTCAAAGCTTTCTTACAGAACCCATGGGAGGTAATGAAGTCCTCCTCATAAGCTAAATTACATGAAAAAAAAAAACTAAGTAAAAAGGATTTATAGGTTATTTCTAGATCACCCAAGCCATGTAGGTCTTAGGGAGAGCCTTCACAACATCCTTTTTATGCCTTTGGACTAAGGCACAATTTTATAATGAAGATGACACTTTTGATCTCAAAAATTCCCTATAGTGGATGAGGGGAGAGCATACACACATAAATTCCTTTTTACACAAACAAATATATCTAAGAAAATGATAAATAACTTGCATAAAACAAAAACATGGAAGTGAGTTCAATTTTAAAGCACTAAAATGAAAGATTTGGTGGTGTTATTTGGCCCCTTAACCTTAAGTTGCAAAGATTTGAAATAAAAACTACAAAATTATTCAAGTAAACACCATATATTTTCCTTTAAGCACCAAATAGAAACTCCTAATTCTTTATAAGCATCCAAAAGAGGTTTAAAAAAACTTAATGAGGCCTAAATTGATCTCCTTCCTTGTTGATCCTACATAAAAATTATTAGAATGTTGTTTAGATTTGAATCACTTTTGCAAATGAGACAATAAAATTTAGTTTAAGTGATCTTGGGTTTGTGTTTTAGAAAACATAGTGCTCATTAGCAATCACCTATGACCATCAGTGATTACTTCTTGACCATCATCGATCAATGTCTTACCAATGATGGTCCATCAAAACTTGACTACTAGTGGTTACCTATCAACTTGAAGGCATCAACATTCTTCTCAAAAGGTACTTGTTAACTATTAGAATAAAAAGATCTAAAAGGAAAATTTTTAGATCATGAAATAAAACAAGACTAGAGACATAAAATTCAATTTTAACTAATATAAACTTGAATTTGATCAAATATGTTTAGGCAAGAAATAATTTTCCATAAAAGCTTTGCTTATCCTAAGATACAATAAAAACTCCAAAAGACACCTTTTAGATCATGTTTTGGTTTAGACCAGAGACTTAAGAAATCTAATTTGTTAACAATAACTTCAATAAAATCTCAAAAAATGAATATTTTTAAATTTATTTTCCATACAACCCAATAACGGGTGGTTATCCCTAATTGCCACCGGTCACTAATAACCATCAACAGTCAATGTGTAACCTATGAGTGCATAAAAACATAGGAAAACAAGCATAAAAATGTTTTTAAATGAAATTTTAATGACCAAAATGGAAATTTAAAATTTCCATAGTGTCTTCCTTGCTTAAATGGAACCATGAGTCCCACTAGGCATGCCAAAATGTCGGATTGATTATAAAGAGGATCAATTAAAACATTAGTCATGAAAACTCATAAAATAATGCATAAGAATTGATAATCTAAGCTAACCCATTCATGTGAGGTTTACTAATAATAATGAAGGACAAATGAAAGAAATCAATAAACCTTTACCTTCCTAATTGATTCATGATACAAATCATATGCCAAATGTTCACTCCCTTTATCAAGCTTTCTCATTCCTCTACCTCATTCTTGTTACACTTCTTATCAATAGCTCATAAATTCACATGTCTATGGGATTCAATGAATTCATTACCTATTTGAATGATTCAAATTACCTAAACATGCTCATCACTATAATTTGTCAACCTTTGTTTAACATGCACACTTTCCAAGCATCAATTCATTTCACTACACAACTTTGGTTACACCTTATATTCTCTTTAAAGCCATGTTTATGGACTTTTAGACCTTATACATAATTGTACCTTCTTGAACTTGGAAACAAATTCTTGACTTATATACCGTTTTCCAATATCTCACTAACCTAAAATTTATAGACCTTAACTATTTCCTTTAGCGACTTTACTAACTCTTTTTATCTTATTGTTTACCCTTTTAGTTCTCTTAGGTCCTTTTAAGACCCTGTTTGTACATAATATCCTACCAATTTATGAATATGTACTATTAAAAATACAACTTTATCTCAGTTTAGGACTATTAAAAATCAACTATAACTATTTTATAAGGTTTCTTGATTCTATAAACACATTATTAGTCCTATCTTAACCTAGGGAAACCCATAAAATCATTGGTTCTTTATTCCCAATTCACTGTCACAACATTTCAACGCAAAATGCTCTTCATTGTATCTTAAAACTACATACCTATAGGGTTGGGTTTTATCTATTATGAATGATACAAAAATAAAATTTGTAAAGAGTCTCAATAAACTCTAAACACTTTCTAAGGACTCACCTCTATCCTTCACTTATGGGAAAATCACTACCAATTTGTTTTCTTTGCTTCAAAACCAACACACACAGTCACATTTGATACACTTTGTTATAAGAAATGGGGTTTTGTGTACAAACATCAGCATTACAAAATTTTTATTAATATCTCTTACACTATATTAATGCAATTTCAATCATTAAATTCTTTAAGATCACATTCAACAATATTTAAACATCTTTTATTCCTCTATTTAATCAAATATGATCAACAACTAATCAATATGCACAAAATAAAATAAGACTTGTGTTGTCATCACCTTCAATAGGTGTTTGATCATCATAGATGTATGAACATCTGATAATTGAATAATAATCTATGTAACTCCTATCTCGAACACATTAAACTATATTTTGAAGCATGTATATTAATTATCAAATATCATTTGATCTCCTATCATGTTAAACATAGTCTGTAATAACAAACAATAGGGTATGCCCTTGAGTGGTACCATTTTAATAGGGTTTCTTTCTCTATCCTTTATGTTTTCAAGGTTTATTCATAATAACACATTAACTATCCTTCAATCACATATGAAAACAATGATCAATTCCATTTTTTTGTCAATCAAACTATGCAATCAACAATCAACATTAACAATGACCACTAAACAAGGTTTGTAGTTCATTCATTCATTCATGACAATAATATTTTACAAAACATCATCATATATTCATAAATATCTTATCAAATACCTTCTCCATTCATCTCCTTTGAATGTATTAATATAATCACACTCGTAAACTAACTCTTAAGACTGCTATATTTCTATATCAGTTGCATAACTGAATATTGATCACTTTTCCCACTTAGGGGTTTTTGTGGGTTACAATGCAATTTTATTGTTTTATAAAATATTACATGTAGGATCATAACCATAGGTTAAATATCACCTTAATATACCTAATACAATGTCTAAACCCTTTGACACATTTGACACATTTGTCACCTTCATCAATTTTCACAAAAGTCCTTAGGAAGGCTCACAATATTCAAATTTTTAAATAGGAACTTTTGGTAGAAAAATGAGAAATTCAAATTATATGCATTTAGAAACCATATAAACTATACATATGGACTCCTAATGACCTCTAACAACTATAATAAAAATCTAAGACAAAAATTAAACCTTTTTTGGGTCCTCAAGGGATGCCCCTACATCATATTACCAAGCTAAGAAAGCTTTTCCACAAGTTCTTAAGTGATCCACTTGGTATATTCTTCTAATGGAATGCAATGGACCTTTTCATAGAAGGTATTTTCCTCTACTTTCCTCTTATAAATATAAACATCTCTTGGTCCCCATATTTAGGCCTTTTCTAATTCATCTCCTCAATCAACATTCCTGCACACAAAACCAAATTGTTAAGGAAAACATGTTTGTTACCTTCTTCTTACCATGCATTTGTATACCAATCTTCCTTCTCTTCAAACTGATTCTCCTTATCCTTAACTCCATCCTCAAAAACTACTACAAGTATGTACTCATATACCTTCACCAATGCTCCTTGTGATTTCCATTCCACTTCATACACCACTTATTCTTATTCTTTGCATACTTAATTCTTATGTACATTCTTGATTTATTTTTGTTCATCAACATCATCTTGACTACCCTCAATCTCCTACATATCCATGGGATGCATACTCATCTTCACTATCCCATCTCCTTGATTGATTTCATGGGACTACTGCATATTATCCAACTCTTGGACATCCTTCTCTTGTTCAACATTATTTTGAAATTTTTTTTATTCATCTTCCTCCACTTCTTTAGTTAGCTGCTCCTTACCTGTATTTCCATCACAAACCATCATGTTAAAAATAAAACTTGTATCCTTCATGTTTCTCTTATGGGCTACGTCCTTCTCAAACAATTCAAATTCCAGTCTCTTCACTTGGTTAGTGTCAATCCCAAGCCATTGATCATCCATATTAGCTACTATATCTATCATTATACTATTGTCTTCTCTCTCACATGTTTGGATCTCATGCTTTCCATGACTTTCTTCTCTCTTAAGCACTCTCATAGGTGTTATATCCTCTTATTTCTTTTGAAAACTACTTACTTCCACTTTACAAGCTTGTTCAACTCTTCTCATGTCCATATTTGTGGACTCACAACTCTTCACATCAACAAACTCAAGACAAATCAGTTATTCTTCTTTCTTAGGTGCTTTGATCAAACCCAAACCTTCCATAGCTTTACTCCAACATTGCATCATCATTATCCTTTTATCTCTCCTATTTTATTCACCTTTCAATGGGATAAGTGTATATGTATTTCCATCCTACTTAATTGTATATTTGTTTGCTTGACCACCATGTATGACATGCTCATCAAACTTCCATGGCCTCCTTAAAAATAAATGACACACATTTATAGGTAAAATATCACATAACACTTGATCTTTATACCTTCTTATCTAAAACTCAACCCAAATTTGTTCACTTACCAATATTTGGTGTCCTTTATGAACCCATGCAACCATGTATGGTTTTGGATGTGGCATCCTCTTCAATCTCAATGTATGCACCATCTCTAAAGAAATAATGTTATTAGTACTACCACCATCAATAACTAAATTACATACTTTACCTCTTGACTTACATCTACTTATAAATAGGATTTTCCTTTGGATTGGATCTTTGCCTTGTTTCTACTACAATAAAACTCTCCTCATGAGTAATGACTCATTCATGTCCTTCCTTCTCTCCTCATTCACTTCTCTTACTCTCTGTTGTTACATACTTTTGCTCACATTCCTTAGACACTTTGATACCCTTTATCCTTATCTATGGTAATTCCAACATTTCCCCTAAAATCTTTGTCTTTGTCCATTCCTTATTGGACTTTCAATTTATCCCATTCTACCATTTACCAATGGTCTAATCTACCTTGCATTGTGTTGTCCTAAGTCTTCTTAACCTACTACTACATTCACTTATGGTCTCTCTTAAACCATCTCTTTATTTCCTCTCTCATTCATTCTTATTTACAAATTTACTAATTGACATTATTGTCTATCCTCACATTCATCTCTTTTTTATCTCTGCCTGAGAACATCTTCAATGGCCTCTATCCTCACAACTAATGGAGTAATCAACTGGGTCATTATTCTGACCAAATTTTCCCCATCCCTACTAGCTCTCTACATGGAGCACTACCCTTGATCACCTATCATAAATTTCACTTAAAACCACATTTTTAATCCTTTAAAAATTAAAAATAATCTTTTATAGGCTCTGAGACCAATATTGTGAAGTGAATATTCTAAATGTTCACTCCCTTTATTAAACTTTCTCACTCCTCTTCCTTGTTTTTGTTACACTTCTTATAAATGGCTCATATGTTCACTTTTCTATGGGATTCAATGAATTAATTACCTATTTTAATTATTAAAATCACCTAAACATGCTCATCAAAATCATTTGGCAACCTTTGTTTAACCTACACACTTTCCAAGCATCAATTCATTTCACTACACAACTTTGGTTACACCTTATATTCTCTTTATAGCCATGTTTATGGAATTTCATACCTTGTAAATAATTGTAAATTCTTGATTTTGGAAAAAAAATCTTGACTTAGATACCCTTTTCCAATATCTCACTAACTTAAAAGTTACAGACCTTAACTATTTCCTTTAACCACTTTACTAACTCTTTTTAGCTTACTGTTTAGGTCTCTTAGGTCCTTTTAAGACCCTATCTACACACAATAGCCTTACAATATATGAATATATATTCAATCACCATAAAAAACCAAAAAATATGTTATAATATACTTACTTCCATCTTCTCACCAATTTTCAAGAAAAAATGTTGATGGACACTTCCAATATCTTCAAAACCCTAGTATAAGGTTGTTATAACTTTGTCTCAGTTGAGGACTATTAAAAATCAACTGTAACTATTTTATAAGTTTTCTTGATTCTATAGACAATTTATTATTCCTATCTTGACATAGTGAAACTAATCAAATCATTGGTTCTTTATTCCTAATTCACTGTCACAACATTTCAACACAAAATGCTCTTGATTGTGTCTCAAAACTACATAACTATAGGTCTGGGTTTTATCTATTATGAATGACACAAAAATAAAAGATGCAAAGAGTCTCATGAAACTCTAAACACTTTCTAAGGACTCACGCCTATCCTTCACTTATGGTAAAATCACTACCAAGTTCTTTTCTTTGATTCAAAACCAACACACATAGTCACATTTGATACCCTCTGTTCTAGGAAATGAGGTTTTGTGCACAAACATCAGCATTCCAAACTCTTTCATAATATCTCTTGCACTATATGAATTCAATTTAAATAATTAACTTTTTCAATATAACATTCAATAATATTTAAATATGTTTTAGTCCTCTGTTTAATCAAATACAATCAATAACTAATCAATATGCATAAAATAAAATAAGACTTGTGTTGTCATCACCTTCAATAGGGGTCTGATCATCATAGATGTATGAAAATATAATAATTTAATAATAATCCTAGTAAATACTATCAAAAACACATTCAAATATATTTTGAAGCATTTATATTAATTATCCAATATCATTTGATCTCTTATCATGATAAACATAGTCTATAATAACAAACAATAGGGTCTGACCTTGAGACCATTTCAACAGGGTTTATTTCTTTGTCCTTTATATTTTCAAGGTTTCTTCACAATAACACATTCACTATCCTTAAATAACATGTGAAAATAATTATCGATTCCATTCTTTCATCAATCAAACTATGCAATAAACAATCAACATTATCAATGACCACTAAATAGGCTATATAATTCATTCATTCATGACAATAGGGTTTTATAAAACATCATCATATCTTCATAACTATCTTATCAAATAACTTCTCCATTCATATCCTTAAAATAGATTAATATAATCACACTCCTAAACTGACTCTAAGACTCCTATATTTCTATGTCAGTTGCATAACTGAATCTTGATCACTTTTCCCACTTAGGGGTTTTTGTGGGTTACAATGCAATTTTATTGTTTTATATAATATGACATGTATTACCATAAAAATATGTTAAATATCACCTTAATTAACCTCATAAAATGTAAAAACCCTTTGACACATTTGACACATCTGTCACATTCATCAATTTTCACAAAAGTCCCTAAGAAGGCTCACAATATTCAAATTTGTAAATAGGAACTTTTGGTGGGAAAATGACCAATTCAAATTGTATGCATCTTACAACCATCTAAACTACACATATGGACTCTTAATGAACTATAACAGCTATAATACCAATCTAAAACAAAAATTAAACCTTTTTGGGGTCCTCAAGGGATGCCTCTACATCATACTACTAAGCTAAGAAATCTTTTCCACAAGTCCTTGAGTGATCCACTTGGTATATGCTACTAATATAATGCAATGGACCTCTTTATAGAAGTTATTTGCCTCCAATTGCCATTCATAAATGTGAACATTATCTTGGGCCCCATATTTATGCTTTTTCTACTTCATCTCCTCAATCAACATACCTACACACAAAACCAAATTATTAAAGAAAACATGTTTGTTGCCTTCTTACCATGCATCTATATACCAATCTTCCTTCTCTTTAAACTGATTCTCCTTATCCTTAACTCTATCCTCAACAACTACTACAAGTATGTACTCCTATACCTTCACCAATGTTCCTTGTTATTTCCATTCCACTTCATACACCACTTCTTCTTGTTCTTTGTATACTTCAATCTTATGTACATTATTGATTTATTGTTGTTCATCAACATCATCTTGACTGCCCTTAATCTCCTACATATTCATGGGCTGTATACTCATCTTCACTATCCCATCTCCTTGACTGATTTCATGGGACTAATACATATTATCCAACTCTTGGACATCCTTCTCTTATTCAACATTCTTTTGAAAAATTTTGTATTCATCTTCCTCAACTTCTTTATTTGCCTACTATTTACCTGTATTTCTATCACAAACCATCATGTTAGAAATAAAACTTGGAGCCTTCATGTTCCTCTTATGGGCTATCTACTTCTTGGAACATTCAAATTCTAATCTCTTCACCTGGTTGGTGTCAATCCCAAGCCATTGCGCATCCATATTAGCTATTATATATATCATTATATTGTTTTTTATCTCTTACATGTTTGGTTTCCATGCTTGCCATGACTTTCTTCTCTCTTAAGCACTCTCATAGGTGCTCTATCCTCTTCTTTCTTTTTAAAAATACTTACTGCCACTTTAAAACATTGTTTAACTCTTCTCATGTCCATATTTGTGGACTCATAACTCCTCACATCAACAAACTTAACATAAATCACTTATTCTTCTTTCTTGGGTGTTTTTATCAAACCCAAACCTTCCATGGCTTTACTCCAACATTGCATCATCATTATCCTTTTATCTCTCATATCTTCTTCACCTTTCAATGGGATAAGTGTATATGTATTTTCATCCTACTTAATGGTATGTTTTTGCTTTACCGTCATGTATGGCATGCTTATAAAACTACCATGTCCTCCCTAACAACAAATGACACACATCTATAGGTAATATATCACATAAAACTTGATCTTTATAACTTCTTATCTGAAACTCAACACAAATTTGTTCACTTACCAATATTTGGTGTCCTTTCTAAATGCATGCAACTATGTATGGTTTTGGATGTGGTATCCTATTCAATCTCAACTTATGCACCATCTCTAAAGAAATAATGGTATTACTACTACCACCATCAATAACTAAATTACATACTTTACCTCTTGACTTACATCTGATTATGATTAGGCTTTTCCTTTGGATTGGTTATTTTCCTTCTTTCTACTGTAATAAAACTCTCCTAATGATTAATGAATCATTCATGTCATGCATTCTCTCCTCATTCACTTCTCTTACTCTCTGTTGTTGCATACTTTTGCTCACATTCCTTGGACACTCTAACACCCTTTACCCTTATCTATGGTAATTTCAACATTGCCCTTGAAATATTTGTCTTGTTACATTCCTCATTGGACCTTCAATTTATCTCATTCTACCATCTACCAATGGTATAATCTGCATTGCATGGTGTTTTCCCATGCCTTCTTAACCTGTTGTTGCATTCACTTATGGTCTCCCTTGAAATGTCTCTTTATTTCCTCTCTCATTCATTCTTATTTACAAAGGTATTTATTGACCTTGTTGTCTATCCTCACCTTCATATATTTATTCTCTCTCCATAATAACATCTTCAATTGCCTCCATCCTCACAACTAATGGAGTAATCAAATGGGTCATTGTACTAACCAAATTTTCCTCATCCCTGCTAGCTCTCTACATAAAACACTATCCTTGATCACCTCTTATAAATTTCAATTTAAAACACATTTTTAATCCTTTAAAAATCCAAAATAATATTTTACAGGATTTGAGACCAAAATTATGAAGAGCATATTCCAAATGTTCACTCCCTTTATCAAACTTTCTGACTCCTCTACCTTGTTCTTGTTACACTTCTTGTCAATAGCTCATATGTTTAATTGTCTATGGGATTCAATGAATTAATTGCCTATTTTAATTCTTCAAATGAACTAAACATGATCATCACAATCATTTTTCAACCTTTTTTTAACTTTCACACTTTCCAAGCATCAATTCATTTCACTACACAACTTTGGTTACACCTTATATTCTCTTTATAGCCATGTTTATAGGCTTTCATACCTTGTACAAAATTGTACCTTATTTAATTTTAAAAATAATTATTTACTTAGATACCCTTTTCCAATATCTCACTAACCTAAAATTTACAAACCTTAACTATTTACTTTAGCCACTTTACTAACTCTTTTTAGTTTACTATTTACCCTTTTAGGTCTCTTAGGTCCTTTTAAGACCCTGTCTGCACACAATATCCTAAAAATTTATGAATATTTACTCAATCACCATAAAAACAACAAAATATTTTATAATATACTTACTTCCATCTTCTCACCAAGTTTCAAGAAAAATGGTCGATGGAAACTTCCAATATGTTCAAAACCCTAGTATAGGGTTGTTATAATTTTGTCTCAGTCGAGGACTATTAAAAATCAACTATAACTATTTTTTAAGGTTTATCGATTATGTCAAAACTTTATTAGGCCTATCTTGACCTAAGGAAACCGATAAAATCATTGGTTCTTTATTCCCAATTCATTGTCACAAAATTTCAACATAAAATGATCTTGTCTGTGTCTCAAAACTACATAACTACAGGTCTAGATTTTATCTCTTATGAATGATACACAAATAAAAGTTGAAAAGAGTATCAATAAAATATAAAAACTTTATAATTACTCACATCTATCCTTCACTTATTTGAAAATCACTACCAAGTTACTTTCTTTGCTTCAAAACCAACACACACAGTCACATTTGATACCCTCTGTTATAGGAAACAAAGTTTTGTACACAAACATTAGTATTGAAAACTCTTTCTTATTATCTATTAAACTATTTTAATTCAAATTAAATAATTAAATTATTCAAGATCACATTAAAAAATATTCAAATATCTTTTAGTCCTATGTCTAATCAAATACAATCAACAACTAATCAATATGCACAAAATAAAATAGGACTGTGTTGTCATCACCTTCAATAGGGGTTTGATCATCATAGATATATGAACATACAATAATTTAATAATAATATCAGTGACCTCTTTTCTCAAACAAATTCAATTATATTTTAAATCATGTATATTACTTATAAAATATCATTTGATCTCCTATCATATTAAACACAATCTATAATAACAAACAATAGGGTCCGCTCTTGAGACCATTTCAATAGGGTTTAATTCTATATAATTTATATTTTCAAGGTTTATTCAAAATAAAAAATTCATTATCCTTCAATCACATATGAAAACAATGATCAATTCCATTCTTACATCAATCAAACTATGCAATAAACAATCAACATTAGCAATGACCACTAAACAAGGTCTATAATTCATTCATGACAATAGGGTTTTAAAACACATCATCATATCATCATAAATATATTATCAAATAAATTATCCATTCATATCCTTTGAATTTATTAAGATAATCACTCTCCCAAATTAACTTCAAGACTCCTATATTTCTATATTAGTTGCATAATTGAATCATGATCACTTTTCCCATGTAGGGGTTTTTGTGGGTTACAATGCAATTTTCTTATTTTATAAAATATGACATGTAGGATCATAAACATATGTTAAATATCACCTTAATATACCCCATATATGTCTAAACTCTTTGACACAATTGACACATGTATCACCTTCATCAATTTTCACAAAAGTCCTTAAGAAGGCTCACATTATTCAAATATTTAAATAGGAACTTTTGGTGGGAAATGAGAAATTTAAATTGTATGCATCTTGAAACAATATAAACTACACATATGTAATCATAATGTCCTATAACACCTATGATACCAATCTTAGACAAAAATGAATCCTTTTTTAAGTCCTCAAGGGATGCCCCTGCATCATACTACCAAGCTGAGAAAGCTTTGCCACAAGTTCTTGAGTGATCAACTTGGTATAATATGGTGATGGTATGTAATGGAACTCTTCATAGAAGGTATTTTCCTCCACTTTCATCTCATAAATATTAACATACTATTGGGTCCCATATTTGGGCCTTTTTTGCTTCATTTCCTCAATCAACATACGTGCACACAAAACTAAATTGTTAAATAAAACATGTTTGTTGCCTTCTTCTTCTTCTTGCCATGTATCTATATACCAATCTTTCTTCTCTTTAAACTATTTTTCCTTCTCCTTAACTCCATCCTCAATAACTACTACAAGTATGTATTCCTATATGTTCATCAATGCTCCTTATACTTCCCATTCCACTTTATAAACTACTTCTTATTCTTTGCATACCTCATTCTTATGTACATTCTTGATTTTTTGTTGTTCATAAACATCATCTTGATTTGCCTCAATCTCCTGCATATCCATGGGCTGCATAATCTTCTTCACTATCCCATCTCCTTGATTTCTTTCATGGAACTACTGCATAATATCCAACTCTTGGGCATCCTTTTTTTGTTCAACATTATTTTGAAAACTTTTTTATTCATATTCCTTCACTTCTTTAGTTTCCTACTCTTTAAATATATTTCCATCAAAAACCATCATGTTAGAAAAAAAAATTGAAGCCTTCATGGTTCTCTTATGGCCTACCTAAGAATTTTTTTTTGAAGCCTTCATGGTTCTCTTATGGCCTACCTCCTTCTTGAAAAATTCAAATTCCAATCTCTTCACTTGATTGGTATCAATCCCAAACCATTGATCATCCATATTAGCTGTTATATATATCATTATGTTGTTGTCTTCTCTCTCACATGCTTGGTTTCCATGCTTTCCTTGACTTTCTTCTCTCTTAAGCACTCTCATAGGTGTTATATCCTCTTCTTTATTTTTACAACTAATTACTACCATTTTAAAACCTTTTTTAACTCTTTTCATGTCCATATTTTTGGAATCATAACTCCTCACATAAAAAAACTCAAGACAACTCACTTATTTTCCATTCTTGGGTGCTTTGATCAAACCCAAACCTTCCATAGCTTTTCTCCAATATTGCATCATCATTATCCTTTTATCTCTCCTATTTTCTTCACCTTTCAATGGGATAAGTGTATATGTATTTCCATACTAATTAATGGCATATGTATTTGCTTAACCATCATGTATGACATGCGTATCAAACTACCATCACCTCCCTAAAAATAAATGACACACATCTATAGGTAAAATATCACATAACAATTGATCTTTATACCTTCTTATCTTAAACTCAACCCAAATTTTGTCACTTACTAATATTTTGTGTCCTTTCTAAACCTATGCAACTATGTATGGTTCTAGATGTGGCATCATCTTCAATGTTAACTTATGCATCATCTCTAAATAAATAATGTTATTAGTAATACCACCATCAGTAACCAAATTACATACTTTACCTCTTGACTTACATTTGATTATGAATAGGATTCTCCTATGGATTTCTTCTTTTCCTTGTTTATACTGCAATAAGAATCTCCTCATGAGTAGTGACTCATTCATGTCATGCCTTTTATCCTCATTCACTTCTCAATGGTAATTCCAAGATTTCCCTTAAAATATCTATCTTGGTCCATTCCTCATTGGACCTTTAATTCTTCTCATTTTTCCATCTACCAATGGTTTAATCTACCTTGCATGGTGTTGTCCCATGCCTTCTTAACCTACTATTGCATTCACTTATGGTCTAACTTGAACTACCTCATCATTTCCTCTCTCATTCATTCTTATTTACATAGGTAATGATTGACCTTGCTATCTATCTTCACCTTCTTCTCTTTGTTCTCTCTCCTTGAGAACATCTTTAATGGCCTAAATCCTCACAACTAATGGAGTAATATGTTGGGTCATTATTCTGACCAAATCTTCCTCATCCTTGAAAAATCTCTTCATGGAGCACTATCCTTGATCACTTATCCTAAAGTTAACTTTAAAAAACATTATTAATCCCTTAAAATTCCATAAAAATCTTTTATAAGCTCTGATTCTAAAATGATGAAGAGTATATGCCAAATATTCACTTCCTTTATCAAACTTTCTCACTCCTCTACCTTGTTCTTGTTACACTTCTTGTTAATATCTCATAAGTTTACTTATCTATGGGATTCAATGAATTCATTACCTATTTTAATTCTTAAAATCACCTAAACATGCTCATCACAATAATTTGGCAACCTTTCTTTAACTTGCACACTTTCCAAGCATCAATTCATTTCACTACACGACTTTGGTTACACCTTATATTATTTTTATAGCCATGTTTATGGGCTTTCAGACCTTGTACAAAATTTTAACTTATTGAATTTGGAAACAAATTCTTGACTTAGATACCCTTTTCTAATATCTCACTAACCAAAAAAATTTATACCTTAACTATTTCCTCTAGCCACTTTACTAATTCTTTTTATGTTACTATATACCCTTGTAGGTCTCTTACGTCATTTTAAGACCCTATCTACACATAATATCCTACCAATGTATGATTATATACTAAATAACCATAAAAAACCACAAAATATGTTATAATATACTTACTTCCATCTTCTCACCAAGTTTCAAGAAAAATGGCTAATGGAAACTTCCAATAACTTTAAAACCCTAGTCTAGGGTTGTTATAACTTTGTCTCAGTCAAGGAATGTTAAAAATAAATTGTATATATTTTATAAGGTTTCTTTATTATTTAATCAAATTATTTGGCCTATATTGACCTAGGGAAACCCATCAAATCATTGGTTCTTTATTTCCAATTCACTGTCACAACTTTTCAACACAAAATGCTCTTGATTGTGTCTCATAACTACAGATCTGGGTTCTATCTATTATGAATGATAACCAAATAAAAGTTGAAAAAATTCTCAAAAAACTATAAAAACTATCTAAGGAATCAGATCTATCCTCCACTTATTTTAAAATCACTACCAAGTTCTTTGTTTTGCTTCAAAACCAACACACAGTCACATTTGATACCCTGTGTTACAAGAAATAGGGTTTTGTGCACAAACATCAGCATTCTAAACTCTTTATTGATATCTATTTCACTATATGAACATAAATTCAATAATTATTTTATTCAATATCACATTCAATAATCTTCAAATATCTTTTATTCCTCTCTCTAATCAAATACAATTGGCAGCTAATCAAGATGCACAAAATAAAATAGGACCTTTGTTGTCATCACCTTCAACAGGGGTCTAATCATCATAAATGTATGAACATACAATACTTGAATACTAATATTGATAAATCCTATCTCAAAAACATTCAAATATCTTTCAAATCATGTATATTTATTATCAAATTTCATTTGATCTCTTATCATGCTAAACATAGTTTGTAATAACAAACAATAGGGTTTACTCTTGAGACCATTTTAAAAGGATTTCCTTATCTATAATTTATCTTTTAAATGTTTCTTCACAATAACACATTCACTATAATTCAATCACATATGAAATCAATAATCAATTCCATTCTTTCAACAATCAAACTATGTAATCAACAATCAACATTAGCAATGACCACTAAACAGGGTCTGTAATTCATTCATTCATGATAATAGGTTTTTACAAAACATCATCATATATTTATAAATATCTTATAAAATACCTTATTCATTAATATAATTCAAATGTATCAAGAAAATCATAAGCTTAAATTGACTCCAAGACTCCTATATTTCTATATTAGTCGCATAATTGAATCTTGACCACTTTTCCCATGTAGAGGTTTTTATGGGTTACAATGCAATTTTCTTATTTTATACAATATGACATGTAGGGTCATAATAGGTTAAATATCACCTTAATAGAATTCATACAATTTATAAAACCTTTGACATATTTGACACATTTTTCAACTTCATTTATTTGCACAAAATTCCTTAGGAAGGTTCACAATATTCAAATTTTTAAATAGGAACTTTTGACGGGAAAATGAGTAATTCAAATTCTATGCATCTTAAAACCATATAAACTACACATATGGAATCCTAATGATCGATAACACATATAATACCAATATAAGATAAAAATTAAAACTTTTTAGGGTCCTCATGGGATGCCCCTACATCATTCCACCATTTAAGAGTGGCTCTAAGCGTGTTCTCCCTTTGATTTAATGTTCTTGTCTTTGTCAAGAATGGCTACCTTTATCCTCCATTATATTAAGAACATTATGCATAACCTATGCTCAAGGTAAGAAATATTTATTTTATGCCTATCAAATGAATCTTGAAAATAACACACAATGATTAACACAAATAAAGCTTGTGAAGATAATTTTGCATTATAAGTTTACAATGAAATAGCTTTAGAAAATGATGTTCTACACCCTCTTATTTATATATTTTCCAAATGGGTTAGAATAAACCATGATCATCCATCTCAATATTGAGATGTGTGGCCATGAATTAATCTAATATTTTTAATTAAATAAATAAATATCCTCATAGTGATTTGGGGGGAAGGGGCATTAATTAGGCATGGGTAATATAATCATGATATTTTATGCATTTATAGCTTATGGATGTCACCCCATAGATGATGTCATTAGGTGATGAATATATTGAGAACTAATCTCTAATAATATAATAATCAATAACCTCCATTGAAAATCAACTTAATTTCTAGATTTGAATTAATTTGCTATTAAATAAGATTAATCAATATTTGTGCAATTCTTTTGAAATTCGTCCTCAATTAATCAAAATGGTCAAAAAGTTATATTAATGGATCATAATTTGACTTGAGAAGAATTAGAAGGTGATTTTATATGTGTTGGAACCTTATTACCATTTATGATGTTGCCAACACAAAATAACAAAGGTACATGATGTGTATTAATGAATTAGAAGAAAATAGTGATCTAGAGAACAAAAAGGCGAAATCATCATTTGACTTGAAATGAATTGATCAAAGTTAAGAATCACATAAAATGCATTACCCCATTTAGGGATACATTGGCCTAAATTAGAACTTGTATATGACAAGTTCAAACTATTTAGCACATTTTTAGTGATTTTGGCCTAAATTGCACATTTGAGTGCAATTTGAGTGAGATTGAAAATTTCAACATAAATGGTGTTATGAATTGGATGTCTACAATATGAAAAATCAAGATTTAACTAAGAACAATAATGTTTAAAAAAAATCAATAACAAATTGATAACATGAGATCAAGATATAAATAATCAAGATTCATGTGGATCATCAAGATGTAATTAGAAAAAGAAAATAAAAGAGAAGAAAAAGACTAAATAGGAAAACAAAAGACCAAGGAAAGATAAGAAGTAATAAAAAGGAGAAAAGAAGAAGAAATAAATGAAAAGGCAAGAAATCATAAAAAACACCAATAAAAAATAATAAAACATCAATAAAATAGAAATAAACACATAAAAAAAACCGCATTAGTGTGGTTTAAACACAATTGTTCAGGCATGAGTAGTAGAGGCATTACTTTCTGTTGTCCCCCAAAAATATCACTCATTTTTGGGACAAAACTTGAACTATTTTGGTCCTACAAACCAAAATTGTCTCTTCCCTTTTTGAAATTTGTCCTGGGCATTCAAATTCCTCATTTTTCAAGCTTATCAGAAATCTACAGACTCTGCAGGCTTAAATCTACAGACTCTGTAGGCGAAGTTCAATGGACTTCACAGGTTGATTTCTACAGACTCTATAGGAAAGAAGTAGTTGGTTCAATAACCAAGTTCAACCAAATGAGTTCATTGGCAAGCTTTTAAGCAAGGATTGAACCGTTGAACCTTGAACCATTTTAGTTCAACAGACTCAACAGGTTCAAAGGTTCAACATCAGCAGTAAGAGTTCAACTACTTTCAGGTTCAAAGGCTTCTATAGTCAGGTTTAAAGGCTTCTACAAGTAGATTCAATCAAGCTTCAACAAGTTTTTGAGGCTTGAACCATTGAACCACTTTGGTTTAAAGGTTCAATGGGTTCAAGGTTTAATAGGTTCAACACATTTGGTTCAAATGAGGATCAAAAAGACTTAGCCAAATCAAAGGGAATGAACCATTGAACCAAAGTTGGTTCAATGGTTAGTTCAACCAAGTGGTTCAATGCTTTAGTTCACTCAGTCAGCTCATCAAATGGTTCATACACTTGGTTCAAAGCTTGGTTCAATGGTTAGTTCAAAGGAGCGGTTCAATGCAAAAGTTCAAAAGAGCCTCCCGAAGGACAAGTACCCTTGCGGAGGGCACTTGGTCGACAAAATCACCCTTTAGAAGGATCATTTTCAAAGAAGCTGCAAAGGTAAATTCTTTCATAATTTTGTTTAAGGCAGTAGAAAGACAAAGGGATTTCCTTCAGGAAAAAGACTAAGTCATAATTATTTCAGACTTTTATTTGAAGGATTTCCTTTAGACAAAAAGTTTGAAAGTATTTGGAAAGGCTACGGGAAGAAATCCTAAAGGAGTTTCTCAAAGCCAAAGAACAAAGCAATAATTCTCACAGACTTTTTTATCCATGGGAAAATGTCTGCGGGAAATGTCCACAGGAAAAATGCCTACGGGGAAAGCTCTAAAGGATTCCAAAGATGAAGGCCACTAAAGGACCCCGAAGGGTAGGTGCCCTTGTGGGGGAATCTTAGCTACCAACTTAAAGGACACTCCCCCAAAGCCGAAGGATCACCTTCCCTTTGAGAGGATGCAAAACAAAGGACTTAGCGACCCACTGAAATAAAGAAGCCCAAAGGCCATCCGAAGACTGCCTAAAGGGTAGATACCCTTGTGGGGGGCTCTTATTGACCCAAAATAGATCATTTATTAAGGCCCAAAAGGCAGGTCCCCTCTTGGAAAGCTTAAATGACAAAACTGAAGGAATTGCTGAGGAAAGTGACATGCCTATAGACGTCAAAGTTGCGATAATGAAATAACTGTTGATCCTTGTAGATTTAAATCTATCGACTCAAATGCATTTAAAAGGCTTTAAGGCCAAGATCAACAAGAAGTGACTAAGGAACATAGCATCAAATTGAATCAAGGACCCAATTTAATTAACTAGAAAAGGAAGAATGATGAAGAAAGATTAGATCACCAGGTGGACATTGAAAGAGGCAACCTTTCAATAGCGTGACTTGTTTCTCTGCATTGAGAAAAACAAATGGGTAGATGCCCCTAAATTCCATCCTGTCTTCTTAATAAAGTTAAATGCAACATGATGTTTTACTATTCCCAAGTCCATCTTAAAGAGGCTATATGAGGGACTCTATGGTTAGTGTAAAAGGGATCTCTCTCGGACAATCAGAAATGAAACTCTACCCAAATTGAAAGGCATTACTGAGACTTTGAGCTTAGATTGTTAATCATATTTTGTTATTGGAATAAGAAAGCAAGTGACTTTTTAGACCTTGTGCTATGATATCTTTGTTGTTGGGGAAATTGTTCTTATGTCTTTTTCCTTAATATATTTTCTGTTCCTTTAATTCAACAAGCAGAATTAGTGAAAATAGTCAGGTGTTGGGATATAAATTAGAAGCACACAATTGATTACCAAGCAACTTAATATGCAGAAATAACCAAAATACACAAGTAACTAGAATTTAGAAATAACACATGATATGAGAGACAATACACAACTTGTATTAATACTCATACAAGAAAGAATACAATAAAGAAGATGCCACTTCTTCTCCACCACCTCTTCAGAGGCTTCCCACACCTCAAGTGAACAGTAATTCTCTCCTCAAAGCTCTCTCTCTTAGGTCCCAACACCCAACTCAAACACTGAGTTGGTGTTCACCTTATCCCTGTGCTCCATGCACACCACAAGTGTTCCACGCACTCCACAAGTACTCAAACATACTTCAAGTAGATCTCCCCTGAACCTACAACAACCTGCACCTCAATAGACCTTACTTATGGAAGGATCTTCCTTGCCTTCCTCTTTGCTCTGAGTACACACCTGTACTCCAAGTAGATCTCTCCTGATACTATTCTCTGTTGTGTTGCTATCCTCTCTGATCTTGCACACCTACAAATCAACCTGGTTCTGCACACCTGTGAACCCTGACCTTGCACACACATACACCTGCATATCAATGATCTTACTTACCATGTAGATCTCCTATAGAGGCCATGCACACTTGCTGACCAAGATCCTACACCCCTAAAGAATCCTGCTGACTCTCCAATCTAGCACCCACCTTGGTACTACAGTGGAACTAGGAGGAACACCCTTTCTCACCTCACACATAGAAGAAGGAAACTTTGCTCAACTCAAACTAAAACAACTTTCAATACAATCCATGAGTCTATTATATAGATCTCATGAAACAATAATTAGACATCTAATTACAATAATTAGATCTACAGCTTTGAGTCTAAAATTAGCTCTTGACATGCAAACACTTGGTTCGTTAGCTAACTACCCGTAACATCCACAGTCCGAACCACACAGGTGATCGATGTCGGTCCTTGTCTGCCTGGGGTCTGCCGACGTCGACTGACGTCAGTTGCTTCCTATTTTTACCCTACCAATGTCAGTTTGCCTGATCGACGCCGGTGTCTGTGACACTCCAGCAACTCTTCCAATGGCCTTCTCCATGTTTGCATCAGTGAAGCTTTTAGCTCCACAACTTAACAATCTCCCACTTGGAGATAAACAGTTGCACTGTACCTATACTTATACCCCATCTAATTTATTTCTTGGATTGTATCCCTCTTCAAGATCAATCCTGAAGACAACCCACCACACAACTTGTGGTGTACCACCTGTCATCCGAGTACCCTGCCACATCTGAACCTACAAACCCATGTAGTGAAGTCTTGACCCTGAATAGCATGAATCCCTACTACTGGTCCCTCTCAAATCCCTGAGAACTCACTTCTCTGAATTGGCTCTTAACTCTCTGACAACACCCACTGCTTGGGCAAACTCAGGTCTATACCAGACCTCATGTGATTTTAGACACTAAACTGTCCAGCCCTTGGTGTGCTCTGATTCTACATCCTACATCTCACCAACACCTGATTCACATCAGCTCCCATTAGAGACAAAATCAACCTGTGATCTCCATGTCTCCCATGCCAAAGAATTTTGCTGCTCCAAATTCTTCATGACATTCCACTGAACTAATCCTACCCTTAGCTCATCACAACCCTGTATGTACAAACCTGCTAACTATCAAACCATCCACATACAGTAATAGAATGATGTTGTGACTTATCATCCCCTTGGTAAGACAAACCACAGTAGTTACCCTGACATTGACTAAAGCCATGCTTTGTCATCCACTTGTCAAAACCTATACCACTATCCTGTAGCTCCCTCAAGACCATGTGCCTAGCCTTCCGTCTCATGTGTCTGTTCACTCTATCCTTCAACTAAGGAATCCATTCATCTCTATGCTTTCATCTAGCTGGCAACCCTACCAAATCTCTCGCTTGGTTCTGCATTCTCTCCATGCCATGCTCCCACTGTTTCCTGGATCCTTCCTGCTCTACAGTAAGCAACAAGTGTAAAGAAGAGGAACAATAAATTTGAGGCCTACTTACATCTTTAGTCCTCCATATGGGCATTTGAGACTCCTTGATAGCTTGATGTCCACCCAAAATCCATTACAGTGACTGACCTTGGTCACCACACAGTCTGCATCTGATCGATGTCAGTTCCCATACGCCTATCCCTGACTACCAACCTACTGTTGTCAGTGTCTCTTGATGCCGATGTTGGTCCTCATGATCGAATTTAGTCTTACCTACTACTGATGCCAGTTTTCCTATCGACGTCGGTACTTGTGTTCACCTGTGAGTGATGACTCTTTACCTGTGAGCTCTTTTGAATCAATCCCATGTCCAAACTGCCCTGCTCAGAAGTATCTAGCCACATCCACTGGTCTCTGACTGCCATCTCCTCCAAGAACACCAAGGCTTTCTAGTTCTTAAGCTTGTCAAATATATCTGTCTTCCACTTAAGAACATGCATCTCCTTCTTGCTCATGTGACCAAGCCTACAAAGCCACGTCTCTGCAACAAAAGAAGAATCAGTAATATAAACAAGTAGATAAAGAGTACCTATTTTCTTACCACCAGCTAATTCAAGTGCATCCACTGTGAGAGTTCTTATGCATCTCTCATCACCCAACCTTATTGAAGAAATTAGCCATGTCTCCAAACTTGGGACCTGCATGACCTCCTTCAACTCCCATGTGTTGGCCACCTACAATTTTAGCTTCACTTCCCCTTTGCCAATTCTTTGGCAAGGCTCACCAGCTCCTCTCCCTGGGGTTGCATGGAAAGAGGCAACTGAATCTGTTATCCAAGATTCAACTTTATCCAAGAAACCTCCTAGAGCATCCTATGCAACAACCCCTACTACATCTGCATCTTCAGTTCCTTCATGCTGATCTTCCACAAACCAACACTTCTCTTTTACCTACTCTATCTTTCCATAGGACCATAAGTGACCATCTGTGCTTTTTAACTCCTCCATTCTTAGCTTACTTTGATCTACCATTGCTCTACTCCCACTCAATCAGAAACCCCTGAAAGTGACCTATAACCAAACACAAACCCTGCTCCCTGTAACCTTAGCTCTGATACCACATGTTGGGATATAAACTAAAAGCAGACAATTGATTACCAAGCAACTTAATATGCAGAAATAACTAGAATACACAAGTAACTAGAATTCAGAAATAACACATGATATGAGAGACAATACATAACTTGTATTAATACTCATACAAGAAAGAATACAATAAAGAAGATGCCACTTCTTCTCCACCACCTCTTCAGAGGCTTTGCACACCTCAATTAAATAGTAATTCTCTCCTCAAAGCTCTCTCTCTTAGGTGCCAACACCCAACTCAAACACTGAGTTGGTGTTCACCTTATCCTTGTACTCTACGCACACCACAAGTTCTCCATGCACTCCACAAGTACTCAAACATACTTCAATTAGATCTCCCCTGAACCTGCAACAACCTGCACCTCAATAGACTTTACTTATGGAAGGATCTTCCTTGCCTTCCTCTTTGCTCTGAGTACACACTTGTACTCTAAGTAGATCTCTCCTGATACTGCTCCCTGTTGTGTTGCTATCCTCTCTAATCTTGCACACCTGCAAATCAACCTGGTTCTACACACCTGTGAACCTTGACCTTGCACAAACATACACCTACATATCAATGATCTTACTTACCATGTAGATCTCCTATAGAGGCCATGCACACTTGCTAACCAAGATCCTACACCCCTGAATAATCCTACTGACTCTCCAATCTAGCACCCACCTTGGTACTGCTATGGAACTAGGAGGAACACCCTTGCTCACCTCACACACAAAAGAAGCAAACTTTGCTCAACTCAAACTAAAACAACTTTCAATACAATCCATGAGTCTATTATATAGATCTCATCCAAACAATAATTAGACATCTAATTACAATAATTAGATCCGTAGCTTTGAGTCTAAAATTAGCTCTTGACATGTAAACACTTGGTTCATTAGCTAACTGCCTGTAACATCTGTAGTCCAAACCACACAGGTGATCGATGTCGGTCCCTGTCTCCCTGGGGTCTGCCGACGTCAGCCAATCTCTGACTGACATCGGTTGCTTCCTATCTGTACCCTACCGATGTCGGTTTGCCTGACTGACACCGGTGTCTGTGACACTCCAGTAACTCCTCCAATGGCCTTTTCCATGTCTGCATTAGTGAAGCTTTTAGCTCCACAACCTAACATCAAGAAGGTGTCCTGAAGTCAACTGTGGAGAGACTTTGTGCCCCCATAATTGCCTTTAGTATGTTTTCTTTTCATTTCTATGTAAAGGACCTTGGGATGACTTTGTGCCATCATTATCCTTCGTATCTCACTTTTGGGAAATTTAGGTGGAGATTTTGTGCTACATCTCAATTTGCCAATTACTACGTCCCTAGTTACTTTTTGAAATTACTACCAAGAGTATTCTTGTGGGTTTTTAATAGTACTTATGAAAGAAGAGGAGTGCTTTCTGTCATTTCCCTTGAGTTTTTTCCTTTGATTTATGCGCATCATCTCTGAAGAAAGAGAGATGGATGGTTTATCTTACCCTTGAGTATTATTTTATGTTTATATATATATATAACATATCTATAGGGAACCTCCCCTTGATGAGAGAAGAGACTAGTCCCCTTTTGATGTGGTAAACCTACACATTTGGATGACCAATCTTCTTACTTTGGCTGATCAGACCTATTTTGTTTATCAGTACGTTGATCGACAAAATATTCAACCAACAGTTTTTGGTGACTCCACTGGAGATATAACCCATTATTGTTATAACCTATCCATTATACTCTACTGTGGAAGAGAAAACTACTCTAGTGTTTTCCCACTGTTAAAGTTTTCCTCCTAGCCTCACACAATAGTTTTTGGCGACTCTGTTGGGGATATACATAATTTTGTGCAATTTAGAAACTCAAATTTTAGATTAAAACATCACCTATGTCTTACCCATTATCATTATAACCCTTATCCATTATAGACTATGGTGACTCCATTTCATGTGTTACCCATTATCCATTTATAGCCTTACCATCTTCCTCCACCTCTATTATTTTATCTAGTCTACAAAACTAGAGCTATTGGGAAAGAGTGCACAGTTTGAAGCCTCAATCCTCAAGCTGAAGCTGAGCCAGTCCTTTTCAATTTTTGTTTTATAATCCATCCACTCTGTCTAGATTTATTATCTCTATTTTTCTTAATTAAATCATGGCAGTTCAAGGACCCTAGGGTAAATCTTTTGGCCCACTCAACTTGACTCCACCTATGCATGAACTCCTACATAGTTCAAGAAAGAATATCCCCAAATTTTTTGGTGATGAGATAGTTCACCCCAATGAACACATTGTAGCCTTCAACATAGCTTGTGGTGTCATAAGGGTGGAATTTGAAGAGATGGTAGTCAGGGTTTTTATGGAGACACTACAAGGTGCTACTGTAGACTGGTTCTACCATCTACAAGCTAGATCAGTGACTAACTAGGATACATGCAAAGCTAAGTTTGAAGCAAGGTTTAATCCCATAGAAGATGCACATGCCTTGCTAGCCCAACTCACTCAGATGAAGAAAGAGCCTCACGAGCCTATGAGGGATTTTATTGCCAGGTTCAACAAGCTAAGGCACATGATTCCCATGGTCACCCAATCGATACCTCAGAACCTCAAATGGTTCTCCATCAATTCACAATTGCTTGAAGTGACTTTTCTATTGAGACGAGATGGTCACATAGACCTTACTGCTACTTAGGACTTAGATACTGAGGTAGAAGATGAGCTTATCTTGGTAGGAAAGATAAGGAGAGACCCAAATAGAGGCAAACCCTCTTCATCTTCTAAATAATCACCCATAGTCACCACTGACCCAATGGTACAAAAGTTGGTAAATGAATTGCTAGCCTTGACAAGGCAAATAGCATAAGGTATGTCTTCTACTCCTCTATATAAAGACATACCAAAGAGGACATTTTCTAATCAGCCATATCAAGGCAATGCTACCAAAAATTAAGGGAAACAAAATCATCTTCCTCCCCCACAGAGGAACCTTGCCCTTGAAGCACCTCTAACCAACTCAGTAGTTAGATATCTGGAAATAGAGCATGTTTCCTATTTTCAATCTAAGTTTGAGTAAGAAAATGGCACTAATATTTTTAGGGAGGATCTAGAATAATTAGCTAGAAACTCCCACATTGGTTTCCTAAATTTCTAGGATGAACCCAGAAGTGAAGGTGAAGCAGTCAAAGAATCATATGCAGTGTTTACCAGGTCCAAGAACTAATCAGCCTAGTAGGCTAACAAAGAGAAGATAGAGGAGCAACCTCAACCAAAAATTTCAATTACTGAGTAGAGAACCCTTCTTCCTTTTTAGTCAAAGGACCCAGTGATTTCTAAAGAAGTAAGTACATCAAACATCTCTACACCTTCTACTTCAAATTCATAGATCAGTCCTCCCCCTCCCAAAAACTAAAAGGATGAACTCCCATCCTCTCTTCTAAGTATATCTCATTCATTTTCCATGATTGATCATATCAAGAAATCCAAAATTCCGATGACTGAGTTTGAATCCTTGCAAGCCAATCCTAAGCAATTGGACATTGATGGAGAACCAAGTGTGGATCTGTCTGAGGCAAAAATTATGGTTACCCAAACGTCAACCCTTACATATCAAATTTTATTTGAGCCTTTAGGTAGGGGTGATTACTTCTTGACCATAGAGGATGCTCATGTCTTAGCTGATGAAAGTCCTGTAGCTGGGAATCTAGGATTTGACCCAAACAAGGCATCAGGAGAATTGGTAAGGCACAATATAAGTAAGGAAGGATATTCCATCTCTAATGAAGAGAAATTTGATAAGATATTAGCTTTTGATGATGCTTGGATCCTAAAATCCAATGGCAACAATTCTTCCACCAATGATGGAGTAGGGACTGTGTTGGTATCTCCTCAAGGAGATATTCTTCCTTCATGTAATTTGCAATTTAACAACACCAACAACATAGCTAGATGGTAATCTCTATTGCTTAGATTGAAGATTGTTCAAGATGAAGTGATCAAACTCCTTCACGTCAAAGGAGATGCTGAGTTGATGGTTTGTTAGGGGTTTGATGCTGACAATCAAAGCATGTGCTGGACTGGACCAACATAATAACAAGCTATGGTGGTGGACCATACTATTGTATTCCAAAGTCAACAAAAGGAAATATTAGTAGAGAGAGCAAGGAGTTATTGTTTTTAGTTTGAAGACCACATCCTACCATGGGGAAAGAAGAAGAAAAGACCAAGAGGAAGATGTAGAAAATTGGTTTCCTGGTGGAGAGCTCCATTCGCCCGTCACTATTTTTGGGGGAAAAATGGTTTCCTACTGGTTTACCAAGATGGCACACTCTTTTCTCTACCTCACAGTAGGTAATATCTAAAACACTTCAACTCTTGAAGTATCAGATCATTGCATATATGTGTGTGTGTGTGTGTGTGTGTGTGTGTGTGTGTGTGTGTGTGTGTGTGTGTGTGTGTGTGTGTGTGTATTTGTATAGTTTGTAATTCTATTTTGTTTTGTTTGTTTCCATTTTTGATGCCTTTCATTTCTAGGTAACATGACTTCATAGCCCAATGGTACACATGAAGAAACTAGAGATTTTGGATTATACTCCCTTCAATTCTTTTTTAGAATTGATATAAGTTCCCCAACTGGAGCCAGCTATTGTCCCCCAAAAATATCACTCATTTTTGGAACAACATTTGAACTATTTTGGTCCTACAGACCAAAATTGTCTCTTCCCTTTTCAAAATTTGTCTTGGGCTTTCAAATTCCTCATTTTTCAAGCTTCTCAAAAATCTACAGACTCTGCAGGCTTAAATTTATGGACTCTACAGGCTTAAATATACAGACTCTACAGGCTTAAATCGATGGACTCAGTAGGAAGAGAAATTTGTGAAATCTATAGGAAAAAAAATCTATGAACTCTGTAGGCCAAGTTCAATGGACTTCATAGGTTGATTTCTCTAGACTCTGTAGGAAAGAAGTAGTTGGTTCAATAACCAAGTTTAACCAAAAGAGTTCATTGACAAGCTTCTAAGCAAGGATTGAACCATTGAACCTTGAACCATTTTGGTTCAATGGACTCAACAGGTTTAAAGGTTCAACATTAACAACAAGAGTTCAACCATTTTCAGGTTCAAAGGCTTCTACAATTAGGTTCAAAGGCTTCCATAGGTAGATTCAATCAGAGTTCAACAAGTTTATGAGGCTTGAACCATTGAACCATTGAACCAATTTGGTTCAAAGGTTCAATGGGTTTAAGGTTCAAATGAGGATCAAAAGGACTTAGCCAAATCAAAGGGAATGAACCATTGAATCATTGAACCAAAGTTGGTTCAATGATTGGTTCAACCAAGTGGTTCAATGCTTTGATTCACTTAGTTTGTTCATCAAATGGTTCATACACTTGGTTCAAAGCTTGGTTCATCGGCTTAGTTCAAATCTTGGTTCATCAGCTTGGTTCAAATCTTGGTTCAACGGTTGGTTCAAAGGAGTGGTTCAATGCAAAAGTTCAAAAGAGCCTCTTGAAGGACAAGTGCGCTTGTGGAGGGCACTTGGTCAACAAAATCACCCTTTGAAAGGATCATTTTCAAAGAAGCCATAAAGGTAAATTCTTTCAAAATTTTATTTAAGGCAACTGAAAGACAAAGGGATTTTCTTCAAGAAAAAGACTAAGGCATAATTCTTTCAGACTTTTGTCCAAAGGAATTCCTTCGGATAAAAAGTTTGAAAGAATTTGAAAAGGCTGTGGGAAGAAAGCCTAAAGGAGTTTCTCAAAGCCAAAGAACAAAGCAATAATTCTCATGGACTTTTTGTCTATGAGAAATTATCTGTGGACTTTTTTTCCATGGGAAAATGTCTATGGACTTTTTGTCCACAGGAAATGTCTGCGAGAAAAATGCCTGCAGGGAAAGCTTCGAAGGATTCCAAAGATGAAGGCCGATGAAAGACCCTGAAGGGTAGGTGCCCTTGTGGGGGACTCTTAGCTACCAACTTAAAGGACACTCCCCCAAACCTGAAGGATCACCTTCCCTTTCGAAGGATGCAAAATAAAGGACTTAGCGACTTGCCAAAATAAATAAGCCTGAAGGCCATTTGAAGACTACTCAAAGGGTAGATACCATTATGGGGGGCTCTTCCTAACCTAAAGTGGATCATTTCTTAAGGACCAAAAGGTAGGTCCCCTCTGGGAAAGCTTAAATGAAAAAATTGAAGGAATTGCTGAGGAAAGTGACATGCCCACAGGCGTCAAAGTTGTGATAATGAAATAGTTGTTGATCCTTGTAGATTTAAATATATAGACCCAAATGCATTCAAAAGGCTTTAAGTCCAAGATCAGCAGGAAGTGACTAAGGAATAGAGCATTAAATTGAATCAAGTACCTGATTCAATTAACCAAAAAAAGAGGAATGATGAAGAAAGATCAGATTGCTAAGTGGACATTGAAAGAGGCAAACTTTCAATAGCGTGACTTGTTTCTTTTCATTGAGAAAAATAAATGGGTAGATGCCCCTAAATTCCATCCTGTCTTCTTAACAAAGTTTAATGTAACATGATGTGTTACTATTCCCAAGTCCATCTTGAAGAGGCTATATAAGGGACTCTATGGTTAGTGTAAAAGGGATCTCTCTCGGATAATCAAAAATGAAACTCTGCCCAAATTGAAAGGCATTACTGAGACTTTGAGCTCAGATTGTTGATCATATTTTGTTATTGGAATAAGAAAGCAAGTGACTTTTTAGACTTTGTGCTGTGATATCTTTGTTGTTGGGGAAACTATTCTTATGTCTTTTTCCTTAATATATTTTTTGTTCCTTTAATTCAACAAGCAAAATTAGTGAAGATAGTCAAGAAGGTGTCCTAAAGTCAATTGTGGAGAGACTTTGTGCCCCCATAATTGATTTTAGTGTGTTTTATTTTCATTTTTGTGTAAAGGACCTTGGGATGACTTTGTGCCCTCATTGTCCTTCGTATCTCAATTTTGGGAAATTCAGGTGGAAACTTTGTGCTACATCTCAATTTGCTGGTTACTACATCCTTGGTTACTTTTTTCAATTACTTCCAGGAGTATTCTTGTGGTTTTCTGAATAGTACTTCTGAAAGAAGAGGAGTGCTTTCTATCATTTCCCTTGTTTCTATCATTTCCCTTGAGTTTTTTCCTTTGATTTGCATGCATCATTTCCAAAGAAAGAGAGATGGATGGTGTATCCTACCCTTGAGTATTATTTTCTATTTATATATATATATATATATATACATACATATATCTATATATACATACATATATATATATATACATATATATATATATATATACATATATATACATATATATATATATATATATATATACATATATATATATACATATATATATATATATATATATATGATATATATATATATATATATATATATATATATGTAAATAACATATCTATAGGGAACCTCCCCTTGATGAGAGGAGAGATTAGTCCCCTTTTGATGTGGTAAACCTACACATTTGGATGACCAATCTTCCTACTTTGGCTGATCAGACCTATTTTGTTTATCATTATGTTGATCGACAAAATATTCAACCAACACTTTCAACAATAGCACAATAAGAACAATGACACAAAATTTTTCCTTAATTAAAGATGAACAACATAGAAGAAATGGGGGAAGATAAGAAAAGGAAGGGGTTGGCTGAGCTGACTCCAGATGTACAAGACAAGTGGATGTTGCCTACATAGTTCCATCGATTCATGATCTAACATGAACTTTAGGCCAAATGTAGTTCTCCTAGGAAATGGGACAGAAGGAAAGGTGATGACTAAAAAAACATGATTAATGTTGTAGAATAAAAGGGAATATGGGCTTATAAAATGGAGAGAGTGTATAAACTATAATGATTTTGAAAAATGTCAAGTGCATAGGATAATTAATTGAAAAATGGCAAGAGTGTGAGGATCAAGATGTACAAAAGTGGAAGACAATGTTTTTTGTTCTTTTGTGGATCATTTTCTAATGTTTTAGGAGTTTTTAGGATAAAATATGTACAAAAGGGAACCGACTAAGGAGATTATCATCCAAGAGTATAAGTTATAATAATAGCTAAGCCAACTACAATGACAATCATAGATATAAATAATGGATCAAGGAACTAACTAAGATCTCTAATAACAAAAGTTGGCTACAATAGCACATGCTCAAAAATCAATGAGAGTGAGGATACTGATAAGGAAACAATGCCTAATAATCAATATTAAAATAGAATAGTGTGTAACATATGATATCTCTTAAGAACTATGTAATAAGTAAAAACCATACACTATGGTATCCATATTCACTTGTCTGTAGAAGAAACTACAAAATAATATCCATGCTGATCTATTTTGTAGAACTAGTACTGAATGTGATCATAATTCCAATGATTCATAATTAGGATCATAGTTGGTCAAGGGATAAATAATTTTTAGGTTATAACATCCTTGGGATATGAGAAGAATGAGGTTTTCAAAGAGAATGGTCATAATGAATATGGTTCTCAAATAGAAAGGAAAGGGTGGGATAAAATATGTTTAGAATACCAATGATCTAAAATCCTTCAATATTTAGAGTTGTGAAATTAATAAGGTTCTTGAAATAATGGTCCAAGGTAGGTTAAAATAATATGGTCTATGAGAGAACAATCTAGGATAAAGTGGTAAATACTTCAACACAAGTTTCCCCCAAGTAAGGGGTCTTGTAGATAATGGTTCAAAGCTATCAAACATAAAACCTCTTTAGGTGTACAATGTTTATGGGTTCAATAATTTATTCACCATTTGGTTTAGCCAGTCAATATGCCCCTTATCCATAAAGTGGCTCATATGGGGGTTCAATGACTAGTTATATAAGCCCAAAGGGTAGGAAAGATTTACAAGTTCCAATTACAACTAACATTATTGATGATCTTCTTTAAATTGGATACAATGGTCTTATTTGATGCCTTAGCTTGTCTATTGCCTTGCGGTTTATATGGTATGGATTTTTTGTGCTTGATTTTGAATTTTGTACAAAGGTCTTTTACATCTCTATTTACAAAGTATCCACCATTATCGTATATAATACATGTTGGGATGCCATATCGATAAATGATATGGTAATGAATGAATTTGATAATTTGATTCTTGGTGATGTAAGTGAGAGGAATGGACTCAATCCACTTGGTAACATACTTGGTAGTAGTGAAAATGTGTTTGTGTCCATTTGAAGATGTTAGGTTTATTTTCTTGATGAGATTGAGGCCTCAAGTAAAGAATGACCATGGTGTTGTGATCAACTATAGTGGTAAGGAAGGTGCATGTATCAAATTTCCATGTTACTAATAAGGAAAACACTTCCTCACATAATTACAAGCATCTATCTCCATATTTTGTCAATAATAGCCTATTATAAGGATCTTCTTAGCTAAGACTACACCATTGGTGTGGGCCCCATAGATTGCTTCATGAACCTCCTTCAACACTAGCTTGGATTCTCCTATTGATAAATAATGAAGTAACATTATGTCATAGCCTTTGTGATAAAACATGTTTTCTAGTAGGGTATAATGGGCTAGATGATGATGGAATATATTTTTTTGGTTATCAAATAAGCTAGGTGGAAAAATATGATCATAGAAGTAATTATAAAAGGCTTAATACCAAGGCAGTTTTGGTTGGGGATTGGGACTAGTAATGGTGCATACCTTTTCTAAATCTAGCATAATATGTATAAGATGCAAATATTCTCAATTATAAACTGATTTTATTTAGCTCTTCCAGAAATCTATATCATTGACCCAATCATTGCCATTACATTGACAGATCTATTGTTGGACCTTGGTACTTGTTCCAACAATAGATATTTAAAATTAACATTGAGATTATCCATAATTTGCTTGTAAGGAACAAGCTTGTCATCTCTAGTTTGATACTGAACATTGGTCTGATTGATGATCAATTGGGAATCACCTTAAACCATTAAGTGTTAAATATCCCACTGAATAACAAGATGTAGTCTTATAATAAGTACCTCATACTTAGCCATATTATTGGTATAATGAAAATTAATGTGAAATGCTTTTGGAATGAAATCCATTTATGGTGTAATAAAAAAATATGTTGGCTCTAGATCCATAAGAATTGAAGGAACCATTAAAATATAGATTCTACTATTTAGGATCACACTGCACTTCTTCCACTATCATGATAGAGTTATTTGAAAAGTCAAATATGAGTGGTTGAGTGTCTATAATAGAGACATCTATAAATTAATTAGTAATAACCTATCCATTGATAGCCTTCTAATTCTGATACTCAACATAAAATTCACTTAGGAGTATGATCCATTTAGCCATACATCCTATGAGAGCTGCTTTGATAATAAAAACTTGAGAGGATCAACCTTGGTGATGATAATGGTTTTGTTATTTAGCATATAATGTCATAGATTTTGGAAAGTGAATACCATATCCAAACATGCCTTCTCAATAGGTATATAATTATGCTCATAATCTACTAGTGTGTAACTCAAATAATAGACTGCATGTTTTTTACCTTGATCATCATGTTGGGCCAAAAGTGCCCCTAGTACATGTTCAGTTAGTGATATATAAAGTAGTGGTTGTCCAAGTGTTAGCAGTCTCAAAACTGGTGGGTTGGCCAAGTATGTCTTGAGCTTCATAAATGCTAATTGATAGTCTTCATCCCATTGTAACATAACCCCTTTCTTTAATAAATGGGTAAATGGGTGGTACTTATCTGCCAGTCAATAAATGAATCTGTGGATTGATTAGATCTTTCTTTGTAGGATTCAAAGCTATTTAAGAGTTAAAGGTGAAAAAATTTAAACAATTGCCTTAACCTTATCAAGGTCAACTTCAATCCCTCTTTGCGATATAATAAAACCTAGTAATTTCCTTGAAGTGACTCTAAAGACACACTTCTTAGGATTCAGGAAGACTTTATATTCATGAAGCCTCTCAAAGATTATTCATAGAACATCAAGATGTCCAACACATGTTATTGATTTTTATAGTATGTCATCAACATAGTCCCCAATAATATCATGCATCATGTCATGGAAGATGATAGTCATGACATGTTGATAGGTGGGTCTAACATTTTTCAATCCAAATGGCATGACTTGATAGCATAATGTTACCCACAAAGTGGTGAACATAGTCTTTTGTTGATCTTTTTGGGCTATCTTGATTTGATTATATCCAAAAAATCCTTTCATGAAGGACACTATCTCATACCTAGTAGTATAATCAATAATCATGTTGATGTTGGGTTGAGTAAATTTTTTTTGGGCATGCTTTGATGATTTCTCTAAAATCTATACAAATACATATACCTTATGGCTTCTTACTAACTAGAACTATGTTAGATATCCATTCAGAATAGTCCAATGGTATAATGAAGCTTGTTCCCAATTATTTCTCTAATTTGGCTTTTACCAAGAGGGTGATACATGGATACATCTTTCTCAATTTATACTTAATTGGTTTGGAATCTAGATGAATAAAAATTCAATACACTACCAAGTATGGATCTAAGCCTAACATGTCTGAATATGCCCATGCAAAAGTATCTCTAAAATCCATCAAAATTGATATAATGTGCTCACATTCTACTTTAGTAAGGGAAACTCTAAGGTAAATAATTTTTGGATCATCATATGTTACCAAGTTCACTTCAACTATTTTATCTACAATAATTGTGGATCCATCTTCAAGAATAGTAGGCAAGGTGTGATCGTGATCATCTTATTTTTCTATAGTTTATTGATTTTCCTCCTAGATCTAGAAAATGTGATGAATCTAAATTCACCATCTCAAGTATTGGCCAAGTAGAAAAAAATCTAGAAACTAAAGAGCAAGATGCTCAAAAATTTGTTGTTATAAAGAGATGATTGTACTTAAAATGGAGCTGGGACTTGATGGACCTCCTATGTCTTGGGGGGATGAACAAAATTTCCCACTCAAGAGTGCCTAAAATAGGTCTTTACTCAAGGCTTGTATTTTTCTTTACTTTTTCCTTAATCAACGAGTGCCTCAAAGAGGTTTTCACCTAAATATCTTGATGTTTAGTCTTTATTATTGCCAATAAATTTTGCCTACTCTCTAAAATAGGCATAAGGATCTAATGAAAAATCAAATCCTTGTTTGTGATCACCAATGGGCAATCCATATCTTAAGCCCATGTATTCTAAAATTGATTCTTAATTCTAGAACTCATCAAGGCATATGACCAAATTTTTTTGGTCCTAATCAATGCATTTAGGATGGTAAAGGCATAGGGAATAATTAAGTCTTACTTTATTAAGGGAATCTCCAATAGTGGAATGGGTTCTTACTTTAGGATGGGAAGCTCCAATGAGATAAATAGGTATTATGGTCATAATGGAATTTTGATCAAATAAATCTAAGTCAATGAGCTCATAGAAAAGGATATAATGGGATGTTACATTGTTATTAGGAGTCTCATCACTAATTGATTGAAAAGAATCAATATCAAAATTCATGAGTAGGTGGTATAAATTTGAGACCATGATTTAGATTAAGTACTCTAGCTAATAAAGGTTCTAGGATTCTTTGTGCTCATGGGCCAAGGTCATTTCCTATATAATCAAGATGATCCATGATCTGATTAGGGATTGGATATTTTGGATTATGAAAGCAATCAACAAGTCCTCTAGAATATAACTAGTCTCCTTCTATTAAAGCCTCTAGATCATTCTTTGGCAAAGTAGTAGGTATAAATACCATAGGTAGTTTCCATTACTCTTTCTTTGGTTACCATATCAAGGTGGGTCTATTTGGGCTCTTTGATGGTTTTCATTTAAAAAATTCTTTTGGATACTTCAACAATGTTGAAACATGGAAGGTGTCCTTTAGGTAGTATGTTTAAATGCCCACATATTTAATAATAACTTATTTTATAAGGGTTGTAGGAAATGGATCAATCAAAGTAGATGCAAGGTCACTATGGTTGATATAATTAGATGGAGGTAGGTGTGAAACCATCTCCTTTTTATTCCTTGAAATGAATTTAGAACCAATATAATAGTTATAATTGTGATACTCAACCTCAAGATGTTTGTATTACTAATAAGGATGTTGATCAACAAGGATAGTAACCTTGATCCCATCATGGGGAAACTTAAGGCACTAGTACAAGGTGGATGGAATGACCTATACTTCATGGATCCAAGAAATACCAATAAGTATGTTATAAGGTAGCTCAATGTCAATAATATGAAGTAATGTGTGGTGTAAAATAAATCCAATAATTATTGGCAACCAAATAATACTAGAAGACTTCCTCTCGACATTATCGTAAGCCTTTATGGTGATTGTCTTTGGATGGATGTCCTTTGTAGTGTATCCCAATCTTTGTACCAGTTTGAGGGATACTATGTTTAGCCCCAAACCAATATCTATAAGAGCCTAATTAATATTATAGTTTTCAATAATTACCTCATATACAGTGGGTTATTATGGCTTATACTTAGGGTGGACATGTCTTTTTGATCAAATGTAAGCTAATGAAATAAAGACAAGTGTCAAACTAGTGTTTGGAACTATTCAAGATTTATATATTTAAGACTAGTTAATTCTTATAAAAGGATATTTACAATAGTTATATCTACCTTAGATGTATACAAGAGATCCAAAATAGAAATCTATGCAAGTGTTTTGCTTAGTTAGTTTGATAGACTATAAGGTTTCTCAACATTAGGGTGAGATGGCTTAGCCTTGGTTAGCACAATATTAGGCTTCAGGACCAAAGGAATAATTTTCACATTAGGTTATATGGAATAAGAGGGAAAAGGGCCCTGGAGAGTAACTCATGAGTGTTTAGTTATGATTGTACAACTTAGAGGTGGTAAGGAGCTAGTATAATTAAAAGATGAAGGCAAAGGGGGAGGGTGACTCATAGGCATCTAGTTACATTGTTATGAGTTTGAGTTAATGAGGAGCCATTATAATTAGAAGGGTGTTGTCAAAAAAAACTTGTAAAAATGGAGTTACCACATAATTACACAAAATTGATATGATATTACTAGGGGGAGAGGCTATTAGCCCTATAATAATAGGTCTTGTACTACAAGGAGCATGAGATGGTTCACATGATTTGATAGTAATAGTGGTAATATGGGTTGAAAAAATGCATCCTAAGATGTTGTTATAGTCTTAAGGTGTATTATTACAACATAAGTTGTTATCATGGGTATTATAATCTTGATTATGATCATGTTGATTACAATTTTGACCTTGATTTTGGTTTTGATTTAACCTCTAATTCTATACTTGGTTTTATTGGTTGTTCCTTGGTGGTGGTCGATTGTCTTGAGGAAATGGATCTTGGTTGATTCCCATTTCTTGATCAATGCCTTGTGGGGCCAATTTGATCTTGACTTCACCATTCTTAATTAGATCTTCAATAAGGTGTTGTAATTAGATGCATTAATATGCACCATGTCCAACAACATGATGGAAATTACACCATTCATTCTTCTTGTACCAATCTAGTTTTGCTTGATCTTCAGGAAATGGCCTTGGTACTTGCCATATAATTAGCTTAGTTTCTATGAGCTTCTAGAACTCTATCTTAATAGGTTCTCCTAATTCATTGAAGACTCTATATTGATTGTGAAATGTCCTTTATGGAGGTTTTATTTGTAAATTGGGTGGCAGCTTAGGTGGAGCTAATTGTACATTTGGGGCTAGTGGGGGTTGTACTATTTATACATGTCTTATTTCAGTCACACCATTTCCAACCATGTTTTTATTCTTATTGAAACCTTTAGGTTTCTCTTGCACAACAATTTGACTAGAAGATGGGGTCTAATATGATATTTGGCCCTACATAAAAATCTTAACAAGGCCCTTAGCAATAAGAGCCTTCTCAATCTATACACCCTTGTCTATGATTTCTTCAAAACTGTTTATGCAAGCAAGTTGTAGATTATGCACCACTTTAGGGTGTTGGTTTTGTGAAAATATATTTACCAATTATTTATCTAGAAAATTATGCTAAAAATGACTAGTTAATTCTCTCCATCTCTGTAAGTATACTACAAAGATTTCTCCATCAAATTATTTGGTTTTACACAAGTCAACAATAGTCAATTCATGTTTGATGTTGTATGAGAAATGGTTGATGAAATTTTTAGATAAGTCATTATAATCTAAAACTGGTCCCTTGGGTAACATGAGTAGCCAATCTAAAGCTTGTCCCATTAAACTTTGAAAATATAATTGAAGTAAGAATATGCTATTGTAAGTAACCTCTTGGCATAATACAAAAAAAAACCTAGATGTGTTCACATGCGTCACCCTTTTCTTTATATTTTTAAAATTTGAGTGTCTCAAAATGATGCAAAAAGAGGACTTAGAGAATGCTTAAATCAAATTGATATGGACATATCTCATCTAATTTGTAATTTTTGATACTATTTCCAATCTCCAAACATGACACAATATCTTTCATAGAGTTCTACTCTTACATTTTTGGTACATTTGTGGGTGGAACATAACTTATTTGGGGTGGTATGTGTCCCTGCTACTACTATTAGGGTGGTATGTGCCACTGTTGTTGTTTTTTGGGTAGAATGTGCCCATATTGTTGTGTGGATTTGGTATGGATGTACACCCTATGATCATCGACTTGGTTTTGGTTCACTCCTTGAGTCGATTAGATAAGTGATCAATTCCTGAGAATATATTGCCTCAAATTAACCATGTTTTGTTGATTTTAGGGAGTTCTTTATCTATTCACCATTCTACATGTTGGTTGAGAAGAACTAGGTAAATTTTTTTATATGATTTATTCAATGCATACTACATGTTTAGGGTTTTTGCTCTAAAAAGGAACAAAAGGTTCTTGGTGATTAAAAAACGTGTGCTCTGTGTCTAGTGGAGCATGTTGTAGAACCTCTTGGGATTTGGGTTATTCTATTGAGATATCTTGATCTATCAAGGTTGTGTTCTCAACTAGATTTTGTGTTATCTCAACCACATTTCCCTATTTCATTGAATCATCATTATGGATTGTTATAGCTACTAAAGAGTCTATCAAGTTCATGATAAGTTGGTTTGCATATCAATGTCTTATCTTCTTAATCTTGTTAACAAGATATTGATCCTTTGGTTTTGACTCTATAAGTATTTCCTTGCCTTTGCTAGAAGAAGGTATGTTTGTTTGTGCAATATTTACAAAATCTTTCTCTCACTATTGTTCTCCTTATCTAACTAAGGCATTTAATTATTTCATGGAAAAATTTGAGGGTAGTCTAGCACCAAAATATATCAACCTTAGAAGGGGTTCATCTTTGTCCTCTTGGGGTTGATATTATACATAATCTTCATTAGATCATACTATCATTAGAATGTCCTCAAAGTCAACTAAATTATCTTTACCATCATAATAATTCTCCTCCTCATAGCTAGCGCTATAAGAGACCCCACTACAAGTGTACCTTTGATTCATGTTTAAAAAAGGTTAATCTTTATATTTGATTAAATTTGGAAATGTTTTGTAAATTTTTTAATAAGGTATGCACTTTGATATTTATAAACAAGGCGACTAGGTACCAAAGAGACTATAAAAGGGAGGGTGGCATAGTACCACACATAATTTAGAAGAATGATGCTCATGAATTTACTCAACCTTGGGTAAAGTTGAAATCATATGGATTGGAAGAGGGTATGATAACTCAACAATCTAAAGTGTAAACTAGTACACCAAAGCTTAGGTTTATAGATACATCAATACCATAAAAACTAGCTCAAATTTGATGAGTCGCTACTAGGAAACTAGAAGAAAGCCTTTTATATTAGGAAGCAAACAATATGAACTAAGAAACTCAAGATGTGAAAACATGAAAGAATTCTTAAGTATAAAGCTAGAACCAAATGGGTGGTAAAACGCTACCACATGGTAATAGGAATGGTATACTAAAATATGTTATAGAACTTGGAGTATGAGTGATATACTTGATGACCCAGGTTCACACTGGTGAGATAAATTATTATTCTATAAATGGCCTTTAATCTAAATGGGAAATTGAGCCCAAGTTACCTCAATTCAAGTTTACATGGAAAACCCAAGTAAACTGTCAACCTTATGAACTTAGAAAGGTGTGATTTTGAATTTGAACTATCAATGAAGTACTTAAAGATAATTGGGAATTGTTTTAGACTCAATAGGGAAATAAAAATACTCTAATTATATGATATGACATAATGTTTAAGATGATAAATTTTAACAAGGAAAAGATGATTTTCACTTGGATAGCATAACACCTCCTTGTTCAATAAATTGTTGGATAATGTGTGTGGTTATGAAATTTATTTACAAGCAAGTTTTGAATTCAATCAAGACCAATTAATCTAATACCAAAAGACAAATGCAACTAAATAATCATCTAAAACCTAAACTGACAAGGTTTGCTTTGTATTGTTGAAATCCATCTATATACATAAACTTGAAAGGAAATTAAGTTTTCATACAAAATAAAATCACATTATATAGTAGGGTATTTTACACGCCCTTTCTTTCAAATGATAATATGGCAACATGGACCTTTGGGTGCAACCTACATCAATAATACTCCACAATAAGTGGGGATTTCTAAAACTTAGAATTTATGACCATCTATATGGTCCTAAGTGTGGCTAACACAAGGGATGAAATGCATCAATTAGATCTACATCAATCAACTTGTTGTGGAAAGGTCTAGACATTTTCACAACCACTACATCTATCAATTACTAAGTGTAGTGTGATGACATGAATGATCATACACTCCAAGATGGTTTTCTATTAATGGATATTGTTTAACCACTCAAACCTACATCTTAATGGGGTAATCCTAATTTTTATACTACCCCATGGAGAGGGTTTTAATATAATGCCAAGAGATGAAGCCCCAGGTCAAAGCTTCCCTGTAGAACTCATGAGAGGTAATGACATCCCTCTCACAAGCCAAATTGCAAGAAATAAAATCTAAGTAAAAATGATTTAGGGTTGTTTTCAGATCACCCAAACTATATGGTTTTAGGGAGAGCATAGACAACTTCCTTTTTATGCCTTATACAAAGGCATAATTACAATAAAAAGGTATTTTTGATCACCTGAGTTCCCTATAGGGGATAGGGGAGAGCATACACAAGCAATTATTTTTGCTCAAATAATCTAATCAAATAAGATATGATTTTTATAAAATAAACAGACTTTTTGAAAAATATTTCAACTGTGAAATCAGTTTGGTATTAATCACTTAAAATGAAGTGTTTGGTGGTTTTTTTATCCCCTTGGATTTAGTTTGTAACAAATTTGAAAAAATTCCACTTAAACAATCAAATAAACCATCTAATTCATTTTAAACACCAAAAGGAAGGTTCCTAATTCCTTTTAGAATACCCAAAGGAAATATGAAAAGACTTAATTATGCTCAAATAAACACTTTTCCTCATGGGTCTTGGAAGAAAATTTAGATAGTCTTGTTTAGATTTGAAGCACTTTTTATTTTGAAATAAGAAACCTTGGATTTGTTACTCTTAGTTTTGTGTTGTTTTTAAAACATAGAGATCAATTCTAGTCATTATTGATTAGTGCCAATTCCTACAAGACCATCACCAGTCAAAATCCAACCATAGCCATTCAAAAATTATCGACAACAATTACTTATGAACCTGAAGGCATGAAAAGTTTTTGGCAAAAATACTGTTAGGATAAAATCTCCAGAAGATAAGTTTTTGGATCAATATTATGTTTAGAACAAAGACTTATTAAACTCAATTTGTTAGAAACAAACTTGAATAAAACTCTAAAATTGAAAATTTCAATTGTATTATCCCCTATAACCCAACTAACCACATTTATCCTTAACAGACGCCGGTTACCTAAAACCATTTTGGATCACTGTATGACCTATGTGTGCACAAAAAATATTAGAAATATGGGGAAATAAGGGTAAAAATTATTTTTAAAGGAAATTATAATGAGTAAAATGGAAATTTAAAATTTCCACAATGTCTTTCTTGCTTGAATGGACTTAATGGTCCCACTGAGCATGCCAAAATGTAGTGTTCGATTACAAAGAGGATTAATTAAAACATTGGTCATGAAAAACACAAAATAATGCATAAGAAATAACAATCTAATCCAACCTATTCTATGGGGTTTATTAATGCTAATGAATAATAATTGAAAGAAATCAAATACCTATTACCTTCCCTAGTGATTTCACCATCTGAAAGCGACTCCAAGTGTGTTTTTCCTCTTGATATATTGTTTTTGTCTTTGTCAACAATGGATGAATTTTTTTTACATCATCTCAAGATCACTATGCATAACCTAGGCTCATGATATGAAATCAATAATATGCCTAGAAATTGAAGCTAACCTATTGCAAATAAAGCATTTATGAAAACACAAATGACTTGTGGAGAGAGTCCTACATTATAAGTTTACACAATTTTAAGCTTAAAAATGATGTTTTATGCCCTTTTATTTATAGATTTTTAAAATGATTCAAGATTAACCATGACCATCCATCTCAAGATAGATATGTATGGACATAAATTAATCTAATATTTCATAATAAATCTATAAATATATTCATAAATATTTGGGAGGAAGAGGCATTAATTAGGCATGGGTATCCATAAACCTAATATTTGTTGCATTTATGGTTTATGGATGCCACTCCGTAGATCATAACATTAGGTGATGTGGATATTCAAAATCAATTTCTAATAAATAAATATTCAATTTTATCCATGGAATTATTACTTAAGCTCATAATTTGGTTTAATTTACCTAATTAAGATTTAATCAATTTTACTATAATTCTTTGGAAATTAGAGCACAATTAATCAAAATGGTTAGAAAGTCATATTACTACATCATAATTTTACTCAAGAAGAATTTGAAGGTGATGTTATATATGTAAGGACTATTATCCCATTTAACATGTTTCTGACACAAAATAACAATTGTATGTGACATGTACTAATAAATTAGAAGAAAAGAGTGATCTAGAGCACCAAAATTCAAAATCATCATTTTGAATTGAAATTATATAATAAAATTTAGGAATTGCATAAAATGCATTACCCCATTTAGGGATACATTATCCTAAATTGGCCCTTGTATATGAAAATCTTAAATCATTTAGCACATTTAAGTGATTTTGGTCTAAATTGTGTATTTGAGTGCAATTTGAGTTAGATTGAAGATTTCAACACAAATGGTGTTATTAATTTGATGTATACACAAAGTACTTGATGAAATCACTAGAAATGAAATTCTAAAAGTGCCAAAAAATTAGACTTTCCAATAAATACAACAATAACAAGAAGTACATGAAACTCATGAAAGTGTAGTTAGAAGATCGACAAGAGTAAACACACTCCTTGAATGATACCCTCCTTCACTTTATTATTTATTATTGATTAATGGTGGTGATCCAAAAATTTATGAGTAAGAAATATGGATAGAAACTAGAAAGAAGTGGGAGCAAGCCATGAAAGAGGAGATGGACTCTTTGGTACATAACCAAACTTGAGATTTTGTTTAGTTGCCTATAGGTAAAAGAGCATTATAGAATAAATGGGTTTATAGGTTTAAGGAAGAAGATGGAGGTAAAAATAGGTATAAGGCTAGAATTTTTGTAAAGGGGTTTGCCTAAAATAAAGGTATATATTTTGATGAAATATTTTCTTCAACTATTAAAATGATTTCCATAAGAACTATTTTAAATTTGGTAGTAATACAAGATTTACACCTTGAACAATTAGATGTGAAGACTAATTTCCTTCATTATGACTTAGAGGAGGAAATATATATGGATCAGCTACATGGATATAAAGTCAAAGGTAAGGAGAAAATGGTGTGCATATTGAAGAAGATTTTGTATGGCCTAAAGCAAGTCTAAGGTAGTGGTATTTGAAATTTGACATGTTTATGACAAAATAAGGTTATAGTAGATGTCATTCTGACAACTATGTTTATTTTAAGAGATTAGATAATGGAAACTATATTATATTATTATTGTATGTATATTACATGCTTGTTTCAAGGTCTAACATGTATGCTATAAATAAGCTCAAAATAAAACTAGCAGAATCATTTGCAATGAAAGATTTAGGTGCTAAAAAGTAAATCCTTGGTATGAGAATAACAAGAGATAATAAAAATAAAAAATTGACATTGTATCAAAAAGATTACATCAAGAAGGTGTTAATTAGATTCAATATGCAAGATTTAAAACCTGTGAGTACACCTTTGGGAGGTAACTTTAAATTGAGTAAGGAACAGTATCCTAAAATTTAGAAATAAATAAATCACATGTCCAAAGTGACCTATTATTTAGTGGTTGTACGTATAATGTATGCTATGGTGTACATGAGACCAAACATTGCTCATGTAGTGTTAGTTATTAGTAGGTTTATAAGTAATCTAGAAAAGGAGCACTGGGATGTAGTCAGTGGATTCTCAAGTACTTGAGAGGGACCACTAATAGATAATTATGTTATGAAGGGTCATATGTTACCTTTAAAGGATATGTTGATGTAGACATGGATATATATTTAGATGGTAGTAGGAGTACCATAGGTTATGTATTCACTATTGGTGAAACAATAGTTAGTTGAATTTCAAAATTATAGAAGATAGTTATTTTGTCAACTATAGAGGTAAAGTATGTTGCAGTTATATAAGAAAGCAAAGAGATGATATGGATGCAATGGTTCATAGAAGAGTTTAGGTAGAAGTAGGAATATTGTATTTTTTATAGTGATATCCATATTATGATTCATTTAGCAAATAACTTAGCACTCCACTCAAAAACCAAACATATACAATTCAGGTATCACTTCATTCATTCAGTTTTGGAGGATGGTCAACTAAAGTTAGAAAATATCCATATGAGTTAGAATCTTATAGATATGCTAACAAAATTAGTTACAAAGGACTATCTATAGATTTTTTCAAATTTAATATTTCTTCAATGATAACAAGGAAGATGAGAAATATGCCAGGGTCAAATTTCAAAGAAAAGTCCAAGGAAGAGTTATAGCAGTGGCATTGCAATAATTAGTCTCCAAGTGTGAGATTGTTGGACGGTGGATCCTAAGCTTACTAGAATGCCTAGTTTCCAATAGGGCGTGTGGGGGGAAACAACCCCACACTATGGTCACTATGGGAGTTTAAGGGGCTATGAAAAATGCATTGTAAAATATTTTAATTTCATAGTAAATCTGGACTGTTCACTATTAGGTCACATATCTGATGGTAGAAATTATGTTGGTACATTTTTACCCTAATATGTAACCCTCCTTTGATATGAGGGAATTGTAATCAAGACAACATACTATGTGTGAGTGAAGAGGATATTTTAATGGATGTATTTCAGGTTTTATCCCATCATTTGTTAGACTTCATAAGAGAATAACTGATTATTTTAGTGTGGATGTAACCCATATTGGGTGAACCACATTAAATTTGTCTCTTGTATTGTGTTTTTTGAATTTTATTTTTGTCTTTATTTTCATTAATATTGATCTACATTATATATTCCTAATACCTTTATTGTACAAACCTTGAGAGAGAAGGGGGATCCTAAAAACCCTAATAATAATCACAATAATTTCTTTACTAGACTTTAAAATTTATAATCCTCTCTCAAGGAAAGTGTTTCAAAAGGTTCAATGGATGTGATGCAAACCTGAATCAATTACTAAAGTACCTTGTAATGCTTTTGTATTGTTTCTTGATTATTGTTTTTAAACCTTGTTTCAATTTGAGACCAATTAAAACAAACCAAGTCTAAATACAAACCACTTTTAAACCCAAACATGAAGCATTACTTTGCCAAATTCTGAGTCAAAAAAAGTTACATGTTGAAACTTGGTCCCAACACCTACATTTATCATCCTAACCACACCATTAAGATATTGAAATTGAACTAAAATCCTTGTCCTTTAAATTTGAATTATCATTCAAAACCAAATCAATTGTCTGTTCAAATATTAGATCTAATCCAAATTTCTTGTCAAACTTGTGTTGTTATGTTTTTCAATTTAGTCTAAACCTAATTTCAATTTCAAATGTCAATTATGATTTGCCTTCTAGTTCCAATGACAAACTTTAGAGTTCCAAGTTTAAAACCAAGCTCCCAATTCTAGTTTAAATTATGCCAAGGTCACTTCCTTTTATAAAATTTAAATCTAAATCAAATTTGGATCTTGATTCAACATTTTAATAGTCCAAGTTTTTAAAGTGCCTGCCTCTTGTTAAAACAAATATCATAGACTCAACCATGGCTATATACACACATAGTGGGGATATTTATAACACCTCATTTGATCATGAAGTCATTTAAAACCCTTATGAATATGACCATTAGGTATAAGATGAGGATTAACAACCATATCTTGCTAATGTGTCATCTAATATTGAGTTTGAGCCACATAATCCATTTTTGCCAATTATGCCAACTATTGCCAAACAAGGCCAATAATACCTTCCAAGTATACCAAACCATGTTGAGAAAAGATAATATTAACTCTAACATGTGCCATTTGATACTGAATAAATACCCAATCCCATGTACCTTTCAAACATACCATCTAGTGATGAGGAGTGATGGCAGCGAGTGGAGGAAAGGAGCAGTGCAGCGGTGGTGGTGAGGGCACAGGGGATGTACGACAGGGTCTAGAGGCATCTTCTCAAGAAAAAGAGTCTGTTATTTTCAAAAAGAAACCTAAGGTGACTAAAATCAATGGCTGTCTCCCACAGAGCCAAGACAGGCCAATTCTGGTGATTACCCAAGACACTGTCAAGGAGGATGTTGAATATCTGTCAGCTCATACACTAATCTATAAATTTATGGGTATCTAGATTTCACAACCAGCCTTGGAAGCCTGGATGAGGTGCACTTGGTAGGTAGAGGGAGGCATTGATATAATGTTAGCTGCTAATAGCTATTTTCTGGTAAATTTCTCATCTATATCTGATAGAAACTGCATATTCGAGGGAGGACCCTATTTTTATGACCGATTTAGTTTGTTCATCAAACCCTGGCACCCAAGGTTCAATTTTGTAGAGGCTCTGCCTGCTAGTGTCCCTGTATGGGTCTGTCTTCCAAGACTTCCCTTGGAATTCTGGCATAAAGATATCCTGTGCCAAATTGTCGCCTTACTGGGTTCGTCAATTGTTGTAGCTCATCAATCTCTAGACAAAAAGCATATTTCCTTTGCTAGAATCTATGTGGAAATCAACCTCAATAATCCCTTACCTAAATCAATGGAAATTTGTGTGGGGGTGTCATCTTGGGTGCAACAAATTGATTACGAAGCTATCCTATTTTGTTATAGATTTTGCCATATCTATGGGCACCTACATCATCAATGCCCTCAGGTTGGGAGATTCAAAGGGATGGATCCCAAGGGTGCACAAGAGGCGGGCCAAAGAATGCAAATGGGTACCTCAACTTCTCTGATTGGTAATGCTGTGAATGTAAAAGCCTAGTTAAATGGAGTTGAAGCTACCTTGGGCTCAGTGAAAGCTATTGGCCAAGACAGGGAAGGTTTTACCCAAGTCCATCGTCGAGGGAGAGGCCATGGCCAGAAGCGTAGAAACTAGGAGAACTCTTCAGAAATGAGTTTTAACTGGTTTGAACCCCTAGATAGTATGGCTATAGAGGATGGCATTCCACCTTTGGAGGAGGGAGGACCCTCAGAGAGGGAAGATAATTGTGCCCTCCTCATTGACTCTCAAGACATGGTGATTTAGTAATGCCAAGATATTGGGAATGCTTTGGGGGATGGGACTCTAGTTGAGCTTTTAGAACAACAGAATAAGGATGGGAGTTGGGCTGATGTGGTTAAAGAAAAGGTGGTAGCCAGAAGGGACAAAGATGTTGTGGATGCATTGGGATTGATGTAGAGACCTTTCAAGAAAGTCTCTTTTTCCACACCTTCCAAACCTGGACGTAGAAAGGACCTAGAGAAACTCAAGCTCACAAGGGACTTATTGGTTGAATCAGGAGAGGTTAAAACCTTGGATGAACTTTTCACCCAATCCAATCAATGATAGTGCTGTCATGGAATGTGAGGGGGCTGCATAGTACCCTTAGACAAAAAACTATGTAGAAGTTGATTTTTGAGCAGTCTCCAGATATCTTATGTATCCAAGAGACCAAGCTTTCTATTGATGCTATGTTCCACTACTTTCCTAAATTGTGGGTTGCTAGCCAATGTCAGTGTGTAGGGGCGTTAGGTAGTGCTGGGGGATTAACAATCTGTTGGGATTCAGAGAAGGTCACACCACTCTAGTGGATGGCTACTACCTTGACTCTTTTTATGATTATGTCCTCCCCTGAAATTGGAGAGCTTATCTTGGTCACTAATATTTATGCACCTGGTGACATTCAGGGCCACTGAAAGTTTTGGGAACATCTAGGCTATGTTAGGAGTTTATATCCTTGCCATGGATTATGAGTGGAGACTTTAATGCTATCCTTATCCTGGAGGAGAAAAGGGGAGGGCTAGATCGGCTTGACCCCTCATCTAAGCTCCTTAGACTCAATATAGATCGACTGCGCCTTTCAGATGTCAAACCCATCAATGGGCATTTCACTTGGATCAATAGAAGATCAGGTACAGATGCTATTTCTAAGTGCCTTGATAGATTTCTTATCTCTTGCTTTTAGTTATCCAGTGCATTCTCTATTGCCTCTTAAATTATAGATTGGAGGGGGTCTGATCATTGGCCCATCAAGCTCACAACCAATTTCATTGATCATCCCAAGAGACCTCCCTTCAAGTTTCAGCTTATGTGGCTCCAAGATACTTCTCTTCATAACCTGATGCCACATTGGTGGAGGCAGGGGGCCCATAGTATGGCACAGCTATGTTCTCCTTCACAAAGAAGCTTTAGTATGTTAAGAGAAAGTTACAGGTGTAGAACATGCACAATTTTGGTAATCTTTATATGATGAAGAAGAGAGCACAAGACAGGTTGGACAACATTACTAAACGGATTCTTGATTTTGGCTTGTTGAAGGAGCTCTATAAGGCTGAATTTATGGCATTGACTAATCTTAATGAGTGGGAACTCAAGGAAGAAATCTTTTGAAAGTAAAAAGCCCAAGTGGACTGGCTCCAGGAGGGTGATAGGAACACTGCCTTCTTTCATAAGTCGGTCCAAGCTAAGTGCAACAGGAATTATATTGCATCTCTTATGACTCTGGAGGGAATGCGTATTTCTTCCACCCCTACCATTTCAAAAGAAGCAGTCTGGTTTTACTCCAAGCTTCTTGCTAGTACGAAACCTCTTGTAGATCTGGAGGAAGATATGGTATTGTCCTGCATACCGCCTATAATCATGCCAGAAATGAATAACACCCTATTAAAACTGATTGATAAATTAAAAGTGGAAAAAGTAGTGTTTACTATGCATAGAGGTAAGGCACCTAGCCCAGATGGTTTCCCTATAGAATTTTTTCAAGAGTTCTAGGACATAATCAGTCAGGATCTAGTGGAAGTTGTTTAGGAATCCTACCACAACAAAGAAATGCTTCACGCGATCAATGCCACCTTCCTGGTGCTAATCCCAAAGAAGGATCAGGCTAATAAAATGGATCACTTCTAGCCCATTTCTCTATGCAATATGGTTTACAAAATCATCACCAAACTCATTGCAGAGAGGCTCAAAGTTTGGCTCCCTAGGATCATCTCAGAAGAACAGGGGGTTTCATTGCTGGGAAGCAGATTCTGGATGGAGTGGTGATAGCTACAGAAGCAATCCACTCCATTAGCACTTCTCAAGAGAGAGATATGTTTATAAAGCTTGATTTGGCTAAGGCCTATGATAGAGTTGACTGGAGATTCATGCAAAAAATCTTCCTTGCTTTTGGCTTTAGCCAGGACTGGGTTTGTTGGGTGATGAGCTATGTTACCACACCGTCCTACTCTATCCTCATTAATGGGGCACCTTCTAGCTTGTTTGGGGCCTCTAGAGGGCTTCGTCAAGGGGATCCTTTATCTCCCTATCTTTTCATTATCCTGGTGAAAGGATTAGGCCATCTCATAGAGTCTCGGGCAGTGTAGAATCAGATTCACAGTTGGCAGTGGGGCAATAGGGCTGCCAAATTGACTCATCTCCAATTTGTGGATGACACCATTCTTGTAAGGAAAGCTAGGATTCAGGAGGCACAAGTTTTTTGAAAAGCTTTGGACACATATCTATTAGCCTCTAGACAAAAACTAAATGGGCACAAATCCTCCATTTATTTCTTTAATACTCCTAATTCTATCCAACAGAGGATTGGGGTGATTCTCAGATTTCAATCGCAGCCTCTTTCGATTACTTACTTGGGCATTCCCATTGTGGTTGGTAGGCAGCCCAGGCTCTTTTGGTAGAACATTCTAGATAAGCTAAGGTAGAGAGTCAATCATTGGACCCACCATTGGCTTACGATGGCTAGACGTGTGACTCTTCTTCAATCAGTTATTCAAGCATTGCCCATTTACAGGAGTATGGTTCAGGTGGCTCCAATGTATTTTCTCTATGAGTATGATGCCCTTTCTAGGCAATTTTTGTGGAGCAGTAATCTATGAAAATCTAAATGGAGTTTGATTAATTGGCACATGATTGTAGGCCCAAAAGGGAGGGGGGCTTGGGCTTAGATCTGCCATCTTGTCCAGCCAAGCTCTTGCAGAAAAACTGTGTTGGTGATGGTGTACCAACCAATCACACCTGTGAGCCCGTATCCTAGTGCTAAAGTATTTTCCTGGAGCTGATTCGATGGAGATCCCCAGGTTATCCATTAAGGGAAGAGGTTCCATGGTGTGGAACACCCTTAAACTGGGCACTTCTTTGGTGCAATCCAACATTTTTTGGATCTACAACAGCAGAGCTGAGACGTTATTTTGGGAAGATTCTTGGAATGGTGCTCCCCCCATCATAGCTTCCCCCCTCACCTCTAGGACCTATGAGAAGTGTTTCATAATGTGGGGTGGAGTACTGTTGAGCATTATAAGGAAGCTTATCAGTTGGGGACTGCTATTGCTTATAGATGGAAAGATGCTTCTGATTGGCCACTAGGAGGGACCATGGAAGATAGGCAGGACTTAGCCCAACTTTTGGCTATCAGAGATTGTAGCTCCTTGAGAGAGAGCGATGACCTGGCTTGGGGTAGAGGCCCCAGTGGATAGTACTTAGTTTCTTTCGATTATCGGGTACTGATGGAGAAAAACTTTGGAGACGCTGATTTTCCTTGGAGAAAGCAAATTTGGTATTCGGCAGCCTGGCCAAAATGTAATTTCTTTGTTTGGACTCTTACCTATAGGTGCTGCCTTACTTGGGATAATCTCACTAAAAGAGGTCTTCAGGGTCCCTCTATTTGTGTGTTTTATCGTGACAGTGAGGAGAATGGGGTGCACCTCTTTTTTCAATGTCCCTTTGCCAAACGTCTTTGGCATTTGTGGTGGGACACCTGGGGGAGACCATGCTGGCACGTTCTGTCCTTGGCTGATTTTTGGCAATGCCAGGATGAACCTCCTTCCAAGGTGCCTATTCTACAGAATGCATGGACTATTGGTCCCACCTTCATTCTCTAGCATTTATGGCTTGAAAGAAATAGATTTATTTTTCAAGAGTGCAGTTTGAATATAAGAGAGTTATGGCTAAAAGTCCTCATTGCTCTATAGGAGACGCTTCAGGCTAAAGGAGGATGTGGGGAAGATTTGGAGCATAATGACACCTTAGTGCTGTCACACCTTTCCCCTAACATGCCCTTGGGAGCACTCCCCTATGGCCAAACATGTTCCATGACCAACAACAGGCATAGGCTGCACCCAATTAGCCGCTTGGGTAGATGGACGCCGCCTGAAGAGGGAATCGTGAAGTTGAATGTTGATGGATTGGCTAGAGGTAATCCTGGTGCTGCTAGGATTGGAGCCATTGGCAGGGATAGTACTGGTTCTATTTTTTTTTGTTCTCCATTTATAAGGGTCATTATACCAACAACTATATGGAGGCGCTGGCCATTCTTGAGGCATTGCAAACTTGCTGTCAGCAAGGGTGGCTCAACATTATTTGTGAATCTGACTTGCAAGTGATTGTCAATTTGCTAAATAATTGCAATTTTGATAGTGTGGATTGGAAGCTGGCTACACTATTAAGCAGATCTGACAAATAAGTTCATCTTTTGTGGTGATTTCTTTTAAGCATATTCCACGCGAGTGGAATAGTGTGGCAGACTGTCTTGCTAAATGGGCCACGAAACATGGGCCGAATTGGGCTATTTATGACCAGTATAAGCTTCCTTTGGGTCGATCCCCAACCCTGGCTCACCTTATTGAGCAGGATATGATGATGTAATTTCCCATCCTTGAGACGTTTATTAATAAAATTTTACCCCTTTTTAGTTGCAAACATACCATCTAGTGATGACTATTTATAGGACCAATTCTCTAAACAACTATTCAAAAATAAAGATGAACACCTTGTTAGATTTTTATAAATGGGTGCTAAGTTTCCTCCTATTTTTCTCATAAGGAACTTAAAATATTTGGTTAGGACACCCAAATAAGTACATCTTGTGTTGATAGATGATCAAGCAACTATTATCTAAAATCCCACTTCTAACCAAGCTTTGGTAATATCAAACAAAGGAAAAGAGCAACTAGTTGATCTTCCCACCCAAATCCAATTAATTTTTGCATAAATACAATAGAATAAACATGTATTGGATACTTTAGTAAAATCCTTTAATAGTCTCCAATTTCAAAATTCTACATTGGTAGAAAGCAATATTCTAATCAAGCAACTATTAGATTTATCGAACTATCCAATGTACAATCCAGATTACTTTGATAAAAAGGCATTAGTTATGTATTTGTTTAATACACCTCTAGTTGAAACTAATTTAGCAATAAATTTCTATTTGGAGGTCATTATATACTCTAACCAATGAGTTGTGGATAATTCTCAAATGAATTCTTTCAACACACACTAAGTACCATCTAAAACACAACAAAATGTTTTTCCATGTTTCCCATGGGTTCCTCTTTCTAACATTTCAATTACCTTGACACAATAAGTTGATAATACATATGTACTAAAATAATAAGTTCCAAATATTCACCTTTTCATGTGGTAACTAATACCCCACCTCCAAAGGGGGAAGCTAATTTGTTATTCCAATAAGTGCCAAACAATCCCCCACCTCAACATACGGTGACTAATGTTTTATTAAAAAAAGTTCCAAATAATTCCTTACTAATGTTATCTAATACACAACACATTCCTATTAGTCAACCAAGATCTACTTCTATTTAGTAAGGCGCTTCTTCAAGTAAAAAACAAGTTCCTCCTACGTGGTAGATTCTTATCAATTAATAACAGGTCCATTTCCAATCCCAATAAATACCATCACATGTTTATCAAAATGTACCTCCATCCAAACTTCAATTACCTCCATATCAAAACTATTCTCAACAAACATAGTGCCGCCAAAAAGTACCACATAAGAAATATGACTTTAATCCAAGAATAACTATTCCTAGTAGAAACAAGCATGTACCAAACTTCAAATAGTCTATGTTACATCCTTTTCAAGTTCAAGGTAATCCATCTTTGACCATCCAAAAAAATGTGTTTGTTCCATCTCATTTTGGCCCTACCTTCCAATATTTTGAAGATATTAAAGAATCAATTTCATCCATTAAATCAGGTAATCAAATTAAGAAATTCAAGTTTGATGATATATGTTCTTATCCATTTGTTATTAGCTACCTACAAGTACCTCTCCCATGTAACTTTGATATGGAAAAGTTTGATAAATACAGAGGGAAGGGTGATCTAAGGGAGCATTTAATAGAGTTATTATTCACATCTTAAGAATTTACTTAAAGTGATATATGTTTTCTTTGCCTATTTACCTATAGTTTGGCAAGGCAAGCATTAGAATGGTTCCTTAGGGCACCTAAGAACTATTGATGACATGGATGACTTATCCAATAAAAATTTCTAATATTTTTTATATAATTTATAACATGAATTAACCATGGTTGACTTATTCCAAGATAAATAAATATGATGAAAAATCTTAGCTAATTATCTTTAATGATGGCATTCATTGGCTAGCCAGATTCCACATAATATTCATGACAAATAATTAGTTGTAATGTTCACATCCAATTTTCAATTTGATGTGGATCATAATTTCAAACTAAATTATGCCAATACCTTTGAAGAAATCATTATTAAAGGATTAAAAATTGAGCGATCACTCATTGACAAAGGTATTATCAAAATTTACTCTCAGAAACAATTGTAAAATAAATCTCAAGCATAAGCTTCTGCACAAGAATAAAAAAATACATCAAAGAATCCTAAACCCTTTAACAATAAAAATAATATTGTAGGAGATGGAGTGATAGAGTCAAATGGTGCATCCACCACCTATTAAACCAATCTTCCTCCTCAATAGTGAAATTTACAAAGGCCACCTCTAAGAATGGGTCATATACATTGTATAACTTTTAGTGATCTAGGTGAGCCTATTGAGATGGTCTTTCTAAAATTAGTTTCCAACATAATTATATGGATATTACCAAGACCTTTACCCATAGATCAACCTAAGCTTGATTGGTATAGGGATAATGATTTTTTTGACTATAATAGGATCAAAGGGAATACTATTCATACATGTGCACAACTTCATCATCTCATTCAAGACTTACTTGATAATGATGAGATAGATATGGATAATGCGATTTGAAAAACAAATAAAAATTTAGGTTATATTAGAATCCATTCCTACAACACAATAATCAAAATTAGAACCAATGAAAAACCAATAACTATAATCAAATAGGTCATCAAATAATTAATATCAATGACAAAATCAACAACAATAGAATTAGAATCAAGGTCATGATACACAAGTTAAGTACAATATTATCCCTTATGATTATAATGTTATAGGTCGCATTACAAGTGGGTGAGTTGCTACCATTAAGATCAAACCCCATACCAATAATACCTATAGACCTATTATGTCTATTTTTGGATTTCCACCTTCATCAATTGGTAATATTCCTTTGGTTTGACCAAGAGTTACCATAGCATGTTCTCATCTACCTTCATCTAATTATAATAACCTTCCACCAAATCAAGGTTGCATAGTCACAACCTAATGTGCTAAGGTTAGAATTCAAGGTCCTGTACCTCCTTCTTCCAACCATCCTATTCAAGGTCCCCCACCTCAAAAAACTAAATCAAGTATCCCCATTAATGGTAAACCATATGAAATTATGGAATAATTATATAAAATGATTGCACATATTTCCATTTTAGATCTCTTACATACATATGATGTCCATAAAAACATATTGAATATGATTTTGAGTCAGTCCAAAGTTCTAATTGGCATTACACTTGATAAATTCCAAACTCTTGTAAAACATTTGAATCCTAGCCAACAAGTTACCTTTGATCAAATAGACATGTCACCCCTCGGACATTTTCACAATAATCCATTATACTTAGAGGCCATAATTTCTCATAACAAGATCAAATAGGTCTTCATATATAATGGATCAGGACTCAACATTTTGACTTTGAGGCTGGTTAAACATTTAGGCTACACATCTAAATATATTCAACTAGACACCATTACCATCAAAACATATGATAATGAGGAGTGTGAGTCTCAAGATACCATCTATTTGCCAATTGGTATGGGGAATTTATCCCATGATATGCTATGCCATGTTCTATATCTTAAATTATCATATAATTTGCTTCTTAGGAGACTGTGGATCCATAAAGTGTATGCCATGCTATCTACCCTTCATTAGTGTATTAAGTTCTCCCATTCTATGTTAGAGGTTACCATTTTTTGTGACCTGTAGATGTATCAATTTTTTAAGGATTTATAGGTCAAATATGAGATATACAATTATCATTTTAGCCTACATCATATTCCATAGAAAGTTAAAGAGGTGGTTGATCAACCACCCGAATTTAATTATGTATATCCAAGTATATTTGTCTCCACTTTGGCTAACTAGCCTACAAAAATACCTAATCACTTCACTATTAAAAATAATGGCCTTGGGGAATATAAAATTGGTTATGATTTTCACATTACCAAATTTCATAAAACACCAAAAACATATGGTAGGCCTCAAAAACAATTTCCCAAAATGGAATGGCATAAGAAGAGCACTTCCCCTCAAATACAACCATTGTACTTTATCAAGGGTACTTCTTAAGAACAAGAATAAATCTAAGTTGATAATGATTCTTGGTTATATAATGATGAATTTAACACCTATTGCTAGAATAAAAAATATCCTATTCCAAACTGAATAATGGATAATCAATCTTACAAAGGCAAAGGTTTGGGGGGCAATGCAATAAGGAATCATTAAACTAGTATTACCTATCAAGCATAAGGGATCTTGAGGTATTGGATACAAATTACCTAGGGTCCCCCTTAGATATCCTAAGTGATTCTAATTTATCAATTAAAACATATAATGTTGATAGTGACATAGAGTCCTATCATATAATTTACAATGATTTGGATGAAACTAACCTATTTGATCCTAACACTATATTTGCCATTACCATTATACCATCATATTTCCATTTTTTCCTCCATCACCCCTAATTAATTGACTAGGACCAATTGTAGAGATGGATTACAAAGATGGTTAGATAGAGCATCAGTATATGAAACCAAGAAAAATGCATAAATAACTGTAATCTAGGCCAACCTATTCAATTGGGTGTGTAAATGATAATTAAAAGCAAATAAAAGAAAAAAACACAAGTTACCTTCCCATGAGCTTCCCATCACCCAAATATGGCTCAAAATGTGTTTTGCCCCTCGATTTGGTGTTAAAGTATTAAATAATGGTGCAAGGCAAGATACTCCACCATCTCAAGAATACCAACTATAAACTAGGCTCATGATATGAAATAAAGGTTATGTCTATCAATAAAGCTATCCTATTATAAATAAAAAATTATCAAAATACACTCAAATGGATTGTAAAGAGAATCCTAAATTATAAGTTTACACAAATTAAGCTTAAAAATATGAGTGAGAGGCCTCCTATTTATAGATTTTATAAGATGATTAGGATCAACCATGACCATCCATCTCAAAATCAAGATGTGTGACCATGAATTAATCCAATTATGTAAATAAAATCCATAAATATCCTCATAATGATTTGGGAGGAAGAGGCATTAAATAGTGATGAGAAGCCATAATCTTGATTTTTTTTTCATTTATGGCTTATGGATGCCACCCCAAAATGACCTGAATTGATGATGTAGTAAGTAGGAATCAATTTCCAATAAATAAATATTCCATAAATTCCATGGAATTCTTACTTAAGCTCATAATTTGGTTTAATTTGCCTAGGTAAAATTAAATAATTTTTGAGAAATTCCTTGGAAATTTGTGCACAATTAATCAAACTGGTCCGAAAGTCATATTATTGGGTCATAATTTGACTAGAGAGGAATTAAAAGGTAATGTTAGTTACGTATAGACTATTGTCCCATTCATGATGTTGTCAACATAAAACAACATATGCACATGTTGTGTGATTCCAAATTAGAAGAAAAGAGTGATCCAAAGCACCAAAATACATTTTCATCATTTTGAATCAAAATGATTTGAGGAAAGTTAATAATCACATAAAATGCATTGCTTTATTTATGGATACATTAGCCTAAATCGACACTTGTATATGAAAATATCAAACCATTTAAAGTGTTTAAATATTTTTAGATCAATTTATGTATTTTCAAATTTTTTGAGTAAGATTGACAATTTCAACACAATGGTGTTAGGAATTGGATGTCTAAATTTTGCCCTTATTTGAGAAGGCATAGTGAGACATTCAGGTGAAGTAACTTTTCAAAGAAAAGAGTTGTCAATAATAAGTTGGAAATGAACCATGATGCCCCCTCGAGAGGACATATAAAGATGAAAGAGAAGGATGGACTCTCGAAAAGAGATAGAAAGTGAGATTAACCTATGAAAAATATTACATACAAATGAGTTAATGCTTGTATGCATTGATTCCATCAATGATCAAAATATAATTAGAGAAAAATGGAACCAAAGGTGAGGGTAATTGGAAGGATAAAATCCAAAAATATAAGAGACATACTTTGAACACATCCAAATCTAGGGTGCAAGTTGTGTACTTACATAATAATTAATCCTTAGACAAGTTGCACACTAAAATAATTCTAGAATGAGGGAAAAAGTACATAGAGCTTGGAATTAGAATAAAAGGAGAATTATGAATCCAAAGAGAGGAAATAATAATGTTCTCCATTAGAGAAAATTTGATTGTGATAATGCAAATTTTCCCTATTAGGGCTAATTTTGATCACTGATAAAGAATGGTTTACCCCTATAGGGTTGATTTAGATTTATGACTGGTTCAAATGTTGTGCCCTTATAGGAAAAATTAGCAAGTAATATCTCAAGGATATAACATATTGCATAGATTAAATATGATCAGGTGTAAATGTAGATGTGATGGTTTAATGACTATTTAAGCCATAAAATATTAGGCATATGAGGATACACAAAGTGATGAAAGAGATGAAAATAAGAATGAAGGTGGTTGAGCAGACCTGAGATACGCCATGTATCCAAGAACTGAATACATAGATCAAAATTGGACCTCAAGCTAATGTATTTCACCTAGAAGTGGGAGAGAATGGAATGAGGGATGAAGAAAACTGACCAATGTTTGATTAGGGTCATGATGTCTATAAAGAGATGCACATCTTGCATAGATTTAGGTGCATAATAAGCCATAGGTACCTAGTTTCATTAGTGTTCTTGAGAGCTTATCATTGGATTTGCATCGATGTTGAGACTTGAGTCCAAAGCATAAAGTGTTTGACATAGTAAAATGACATTAGGAATTATAAGTATGAATAACCTATAATGACATTGTATTTCAATTGTGCTGAGGTAGTTCAAATGTGAATACCTATAACTAAGGATAATGGTAAAAAATGACCATGACTAGAGTTATAGTTATTTACATTTAAAAAAAAATAAAGACAAAGAAAAATAAAAAAGCAAATGAACCTAATCTTAAAATCAAGATATGAACAATCAGGATTCAAGTAGGAACAAGAATGCTTAAAAAATAAAGCAAGAACATATTAATAACATGAGATCAAGATATGAATAATCAATATCCATGTGGACCATCAAGAAGTTCTTAAAAAAAATTACTAGAAGAGAACCAAGAGGAAATAACCAAAGGAAATAAAAAGAAGAGACAAGAAAGCACAATAAAACACAATAAAACACTAATAAAAATGAAATAAACACACAAACAAAAATTAGGTTAGTGTGGTTTGAAAACAATTGTTCAGGTATGTGTAGTAGAGATTTTATTTTCTATAATATCATAATAAGAATAAGACACAAGGTTACATCCAAACAATAGGGAAACAACATAGAAGAAATGAGGGAAGAGAAGAAAAGGAAGGGGGTTACCGAGCTGACTCTAAATGTAAAGAGACAAGTGGATGTTGCCTACATAGTTTCATAGATGCATGGTCTAACATGAAATTTAGTCCAAATATAGTTATCTTAGGAAATGGGATACATGAAAAGGTAATGAACATAAAACATGATTAATGTTGTAGAAGAAATGGGAAGACTAGAATGGCCTTGCTAAATGGAAAGCTAGTGGGACAAAAGAGAATGGTCTTGCAAAATGGAAAGTGTATGGTATAATTATTTTTTAAATGGTAAGAGCATGGAGATAAGAATATGAAAAACTCAAAACAATGTTTTATTTCTTTTGTGGATCATTTTCTAATGTTTTTGGTGTTTTTGGGATAAAATATATATAAAGGGAATCGACTAGTCAGGGAGATGCTTGTCCAAGAGTAGAATTTTCAATAATAGTGAAGCCAACTACAATGGCACATTCTCAAAAATCCATGAGAGCGAGGTCCTAACAAGGTAACAATGCTTACTAAATAACAACCTGAGTTTAAATTTGAAGAACCATGCAGTAGGCAAAAAACCATATGTTGTAGTATCCATGTTCACTTATATGTAGAAGAAGCTAAAAAATAATATTCCTATTGAACTACTTTGTAAAAATAACATCAAACATGTTCATAGTGCCTATGAGTCATAATTAGGATCATAATTGGTCAAGGGATAAAAGTGTTTGAGTTACAACAACCCAAGACATGAAGAGAATGTGATTCTCAAGGAGAATGGTCTAGATTGAATGTTGTTGATGAGAGGATGGTCCAGGGTAGGATAAGATGTGTTCAAAGGGCCAACAGTCTAAATATTTCATTGTCCAAAGTCATGAAAATAATATAGTCCTTGAAATAATGGTCTACAGTAGGTCAAAACAAAGAATATGGTCCAACATGGGATGGTCCAAGATTTAATGGTAGGATATAATTACTTCAACACAAGTTTCCCCTAAGTAAGGGGTCTTTTAGACAATGTTTTGAGGCTATAAAATGTATAATATCTTAAGATACAAAATGTTCATGGGTTCTATAAGTTTTTCACCATTCAAAGTAGCTAGTCGATTTGCCCTTGATCCACAGTTTGCCATGATAACATATGGTCTTAACCAATTAGTTTAGAACTTACCTTTTTTTATATTTAGAATTTGTGTTCTTATAGTTCTCTTTTAAGACCAAATCACCAATCTCAAACTCCCAAGAGAGAATGCACTTATTTTAGCTTATTCATAATTTGTTCAGATAGGCTTGCAAGTTTTCTAGGGTAGCCAAACACTTACCTTCAAGAAGTTCTAGTTCTTCCAACATTGAGACTCTATATTCTTTATCATCTTCAATATGATCCAAGAAACTCACAATGAAGGTAGTTAGATCTCAATTAGGATAATAGCTTATGTGTCATAAACAAGGGAGTATGGAGTGGCTCTTGTAGGGGTTGGATGATTACTTCGATAAGCCCAAAGGGTAGAAAAGATTTACAAGTTCTAATTATGGCCAACATCATTGATAATCTTCTTTAAAATGACTACAATGGTTTTGTTTGATGCCTCAGATTGTCCATTTACTTATGGGCTATATGGTGTGGATTTCTTATGCCTGATTTTAAATTTTACACAAAGGTCTTTTACATCTCTATTTACAAAGGATCCACCATTATCAGATACAATGTGAGATGGAATTCCATATCGATAAATGATATGGTAATGAATTAATTTGGATATCTTCTTCTTGGTAATGTAAGTGAGAGGAATGGACTTAATATACTTAGTAAAATACTTGGAAGTAATAATAATGTGCTTATGACCATCTAAAGATGTTGGGTTTATTTTCTTGATGAGATCAAAGCCCCAAGTAGAAAATGAACATGGTGTTATGATCAGTTGTAGTGGTAATAAAGGTGTGTGTATCTAATTTCCATGTTGTTGACTAATAACCTATTCTAAGGAGTTTTTTGGGTTAAGACTACACCATTGGTGTGGGCCCCACACATTCCTTCATGAACCTCCCTAAGTGCTAGTTTAGATTTTCTTGAAGATAAATAATGAAGTAGCATTCCATCATAGCCTTTAGGATAAAGTGTGTTTCCAAAGAGTCTATAATGGGCTAGACAGCGAAGGAATAGTTTCTATCAGTTATTGGATAAATCAAGTGGAAAGATGTGATCATGAAAGTAATTATAATAATCTTGTAACCATAAAAATTTAGGTGGGGGATTGGGACTAACAATGGTGCATACCATTTATAAATATAAAATAATATGTGTAGACTAAAAAATATTCTCAATCAAAAATTGATACTCTTTAGCACTGCTTTCAATTTGTACCATAGACCCAATTATTGTTATTGCATCAGCTAATCTATTATTGACCCTTGAAACTTGTTCAAACTATAGAGATTTAAAATGAACCTTGAGATTATTATAAATTTTCTTGTAGGGATAAAACTTGTTATCTCTCATTTGATATTGATCAATTTGATTAGTGATTAATTAGGGATCACCTGTAGACACCGTAATTGTGTCTAACCCTTGTCATCCTCCCCTTAACCCCCATTTTAGTTTTCCATGCCTATTTAACCCCTGTCAACCATTTTCCTATGAGCCTTGACCTTGGCAGCATGTAAAAATGAGCAAAAAGATAAAGTTAGCCTTTTGTCCCCATTTTGCATCTACCGACGTCGGTCACTACCTCGCCGACATCGCCGACGTCGATCACTTATCAGTCGACATCGACAGCCCTGCTGGCGTCGGTTATCCTTAACATTGTGTTCTTGACCTGAACGTAGGAACCATTATCCGTTATCCGTTATCCATTCAGTTGCCAATCCATTTCTCGATCGGTTATCAGACCTTCCTTCATATCAATCAGTGACCTCTTCATTCAAATGATCAACCAATTCTTGCATCCAACCAATCTGCATCCAATCTCTCGCATTCTCTCTCTCTCCGATACAGGTATTCTACTTCAGTCATCTTGCTGGAGGTCTGCTACATAAAACTTTTGTGACACAGTGACAACGTCAATCATGTCTCTGACTCTATTTTTAGCCTATAACAGGTAAGCTTTGCTCTGTGTTTTTGTTTCTCTCTGGTTATTGTTTTTTTATTTGATATCATTACCTAGATTTAGAGTTAGACCATAATCTCGACCTTATTTCCACCCGTATCACCTCTATCCACCCTATTTGGAAAATACAGTCTGTAACTCTGCCCAGATCCCTATACAAACCCTCAAACAAATCCCTCTGACTCCTAAACCGGCTTCCCGAATCCTCAGACAAAAACTTTAGACCCTTCTGCAATCCAAAAACTCTATCCAGACCCGACCATACCCTGTCCAAAACTATTTCCTCGATCGACGCCAGTCATTACCCTGACCGATGCCGGCACTTCAACCAATGTCGGTACTCTTCTTGACTGACGCCAGCATAGAGACCGACACCAGCGACTGTGCAGAGTAGTTTGCTGCATATCAGGTATGCATCCTGCTTTTTGTCTTTTATTTGCTTTCATTCTATCTTTCATTATTTCTACTTCAGTCAAATATTCTATTTTTTTATTAGTGGGTTGATATCCCTTAAGGAAGTCTTCGTATTTTAGGGATCAAGCGTTTGCTTGACAGCCCACCATCTCTTCATCTAACATTTTTTCGTGTTTAGTCTCTTTTTCTTTGCAGGTGTCATTCCTCCACAGCCAAAGAGGAGTACCTTCCAATGTATGATTTCAGTGTGCACGACTATATCCGGGTATCTTCTAACCCTAGACCATCTCTTAGTTTCTCATTTCTATTTTTTGAATGTGAAAGCGAAATTAGCATAGAAACATTCTGGCACACTCGGTGGGACCCTAGGGCCTTCCTTGGGTTCTTTCTTTCATTCATATAGGTGCATTAGGTTCCTTCCTTTTCACCTCTTTTGTCTCTTCTAAATGACATCATAAGCAGGAATAAAAAGAACTTTTCTTTTCTTTCTTGCACTTCTAGACTAGTCAAAACTCATATTCTTCGACTCTTTCTCCATTCATCTTCATACGAACAAACATTTTGACTTGGGCTTAAAACACGTTGCACTTTCATTTCTGTTTGCTTGCATTTCTTAGACCACACTTAGTAATTAATAAACACATATTGAATTAATCTAGTCCACTTGATGTTACACGATCAAACCACTTACACAAAACAAACATCTTAACTTACCTGAGACAAGGCCTGACTGGGATTTCATCCCCCAGCAGATACCTTACCCGTCCTGACGATCCTACTTGGACTTCATCACCAAGGGGAAAGCCCACTCTGTTCTCTGGCAGAGTATAATCTATAGGGGAAGTATATTTTGGCTAAGCGGGCCCAGTTTATCACTGGACTTGTGAAGTGAGGGGAGCTTGCTCCTTAGCACTAGGCCTTGTACGAAACCTAACACAGACTTCTTGAGCACCATAACTAACCCAAAACCATCCATAGACTACTTCTCCTAGGACCTGACTCAAAAGCCAATCTTCCTCTACACACATTCTAAGGCATAAGCCACTATAATCCTAATAATTTACTCCTAGGGTTTTAGGATCTGCTTGTGTTCTTCATCTTTTCTATTCTTATTTGCTTGTTTGAGCTTGTGAGGACGTTCTTTCTTTCCTTGAATGGTTCTGACTCGTAGTCAAGCCAAGGCTCTAGTTGATCACGCGAGGCATCACCCGCTTCCGTCTACCCCGTCCATAACCAGTCCTATAATGGAGTTTAACTCGGAGACTGAAAGAACTCCTACTAGACCATCCCCGACCCAAACGCCTATTGTCCCAGAAGGGGACCAAGATTTTGCATGATTCTTAGACCTCAACATCAAAGCCTTGCAGCACTATCTCATGAATAGCCGAATGTGAGACTCCTTGGGCAATCCAATCTACGGAATGCCAACCTCTCTTCTCGAAACTGTGACTGTATCAACAGCATCCATAGTTCAACCTTTTGACACCCAGGCTATGGCCTCAACCAATGACCAGCCTTTGACCAACCATCCAAGTGTGGCCTCTCCCTCCATCTTTGGGCCCACTTTCACCAGGGTTTTGGCCCCCTATCAACCTCAGCCACTCAACCACTTTCTACCCCCTTTCAAAATCTGGTCATCTCTATTCCACCTACCTTAGCCCCTATCAACACCAGGGTGGCTACCTATCCATTGGCCCATGTTACCACTAACCAACCCCCTGTGGCAACATCGAGCCTAGCCGTGCCTTCTACCCAACCATCCTTAGTCTTCTCTTCTATCCCTATGACTAGTCATCCGTACGTTGCACCCTTACTGGTACAATCGACTACATCGTATGCCTCTTCTAGCCTCTTTCAAGTGCCTTACAATCTAGGGGGTGCTCCACCCGCCAATCCATCAGTAGATATCATCAAAATGCTGATGGACAAGATGTCCAGCCTAGAGACCTCCATTTCCAGCTCACATAATACTCTCTCATACGAACAAATTTACAACGAGCCCATCCATCCTTCCATCCTGATCCGACCATATCCTAGCTAGTGGGAACTTCCTAAGTTTTCTCATTTTCAAAGCAAGGAAGACCCACAACAGCACTTACGGGCATTCAGACATGCCTGTTACTTTATCGCCCATGATGATGCATTGGTTTTACACATGTTTCCTATGTCTCTCTCAGGTGCTGCACTTGACTGGTACAGTTCCCTTACTAGCCATTCCCTCTTCACATTCACTCAGCTGGCCCAGCTCTTCCTCGATCATTTCTCTATCAACATCACCAAGAACGTCTCAATCACAGACCTCTATTCTATTCGCCAACTCAAGGATGAATCCATTGCTGATTTCGTTGCTCGATGGAGGGGCCTTATCAATCAACTCTCCTTTTCTTTACCCCAACCTGAGCTTATTGAAATTTTCTCCCAAGCCTGCGCCAGACATATTTCTTCCACCTTGAGGGTTCAGACCTTTCGCACTTTTGACGAAGCCTTCATGATGGCCGATAAACTTGAGTTACGTGTCGTTGAGGAGAATAAAGTCAAGTTACGGAGCAAGAATCCCAAATCCAAGACTAATGACCCCTCTTCTAAACCTTCCTCGTCCAATCCTAAATCTAAAGCTTCAGCAAACACTGTGGTCGTTAGATCTTCCTCCTCTTCACCTCCAACTAATCAGCCTGAGCCATCTACATCTCAGAGTGCCACCTGCCAATTTCAGTAGAGATACATACAATGACAGTATACTCCACTCAGAGAATCATACCTGTCTGTGCTGGAAAAACTCGTCAAACAAGGGGTCCTCAATCTCCCCTAGATCTGACCACCTCCACAATTTGATCCTTCATGTGCTATCCCTGTGTGGTATAAGGGAAAATGACTTCTTTAACTACCACTGTGTTAAAGGACATGACACAGGCAATTATAAAACCCTTAAAAATATCATCCAAGACATGCTAGAAAAGCGTGACCTCATCCTCAACAATCCCAATGCGCCACCTAATCAGGGCATCAACATCTTCAAGCAACCACTCCCCAATCATCCACCAACTCAGAACAATATCTAGACCTTGACTAACAACATTCACGAACACAATATACGAACAGTCAATACGGTCTCACCCTTCATCCCCGACCAACCTCAAGAGGCTAGTGCATCTATCAGTCCATCACGTGAGGACGAACCTCTTTCTCCGATTAGTTCTTCATCAACCTCTCTCATCTTGGAGGATGCCTCGCCCTTACCAGCACCACCAGTTTCACCATCCTCCTTCCTGCTGCCCATGGAGGACCTAACCCTTCCTACTCCTTGACCGCAAGTGGAGGGCACAATCATCCCTGCTCTTTACCCACTTGAGAAGCCTCATTCTCCAGTTTCTTCTCTACCTAGGAAAGAACCTACCTCTCCTTCATCTCCAACCATAGACCAACCTGTCACGACTCCATCATGCCTTGGGTCTGAAACTGCTACACCAGTCTCATCTTCAACCCCACAACCATCCACATCTTGTCAAGAACCCAAACCTCATCCCACATCTTCTTAGCCATTTTCTCGACTAGTGGAGAAACTCAAACTTCTCCCTTCTAGGAAAGTGGAGCATCAGGATTGTGGGAGCGTCTCATAACTCTTCAACATGCCCATGCCCTCTCATCTCATGCAGCTAATCCTCCCATGGCAAAATTTCCCAAGACCTTTAACAAAAACTAGACTCCCGTTTCTAAGCATCAATTGACCCCATCAAAACCAAAACCCGCATCTACCCCATCTAAACCTATCAAGTCACTTGGCATTCACCTTATCTCCAACCTCACTCATCCACAAGTGAAGGTGGACCTAGACCAGACCTCAACCAATAGTAGTCTTCAACCCAAGTCATAGAAGACTGCTAAACCATAGAGGCGAATGCCTCCTCCTCCGTCATTATTTCCCTCCATTTTGGGCCCCCATCCTTTGACCCTGACCAGAGTCCTTCCCACTCTGACTTTTAATCAAAACTAGTTGCCTCTTTTGCTTCATTTGCCTACCACTTGCCTACCCTCTCCCAAAAGGGTGGTACCTCTCACGAAGAAAGTACCGTCTCCACCTGTCATCGCACCGTCAATCCAAAAGGTGGTACGAAAGCTTCCTCTGACTTCGTCCAAGCAAAAGTCACCCATATCGCACACATCGATGAACACGAACCCTTTAGTGGGCTCATACTCTTTGATCTTGCATTGACTTTTGCAAACTTCCAGCATAACCCTTCTGCCCATCAGGCCTTTCCAACCTCTCAGGTCTAAGCCCTCCTGGTTCGACGACACGAAGGTTTGCTTATATCATCGTACGCCAGGACACAATACTGAGACTTGCTGTGCCCTCAAAACATTCATTCGCCGCTATCTGGAGAAAGACACTCTTCTATTTGAAGACACTCTTGGCCGACCCCTGACTCCTTCTCATAACCCTCCGACCTCTTCAGACCCATCAACATCTCATCAGCAGACCACGACCCCTTCATCTCCTTCACCCCCTATCTTTAAAATCAATGCCATTCACATAACGACCAGGTCACAAAAGGACAAGGTGAAGGAAAAAGCTGCCATTCCTTGGACCTACCCTTTCGTCCAGCCACCTCAACCGCCCAAGCCTAAAATTTCTATCCTTGGTGCACCTCAACCCTCTTCTTCTTCCTCTTCAGGGGCAATTCATGACTCTATGTTGAAACAGATTCACCAGATGCCTGTGAAGATATCCATTTATGACCTCATCCAAACCTCGCCCCAGCATCGTCAAGCCCTCATCAAAGCCCTACAGGTAGCAGAGGTTCAACCCGAGGACCCCCAGCCACTTGCTGCCCTTGTCCACTCTTTAGCCCCTATTGCCTCCATCACATTCAGTGATTCTGAGATTCCCACATCCAACACGAAATATCAAGATGCTGCCCTCTTTATCACTGCCTATGTTGATCAGACATGCATTAAACACATTATGATCGATAGAGGTGCCAGAATCAACATTATCTCCACCCATGCCTTTGAACAGTTGGCTCTTCCCAAGAATTGCATCTTCAAAACTAATGCAATCTTGTGTTCCTTTAATGACACCACTACCACGACCATTGGCGCAGTCATCCTTCACATTCACGTTGGTCCACGCACAGTCCTAAAGCTCTTCTATATCATCGAAGGAGAGTTTCAATACAACATCTTGCTAGGCTGACCCTAGATCTGTGCCATGGCCTGTCTCCCCTCCACCCTGCACTGTTGTGTGAAATTTGAGCACAATGGGCAAGTCCATACCATTCCCATTGACCCTTCACCCTTCAAAATTTTTAACACCACCTACCGTCCAAATGACATTTTCCTTCCTATCAAGCCATCAACCCCGACACCACCTCCATCCGTGAAAGTGTCAACTAGTTCGCAACCGGCGGTCGCCCTCACACCTCCCCTTCAAGCGACGACCACAAATCCCATGGAAGACATCTTCCAAAGACTTTCATTGGGGGAATATCACTTGTTGGCCTTAGACATGTTCCAAACTCCAAAAGAGTATGGGCACCTTCATCACAGCCCTAGTTATGACCATCAGATCAGGATGATCGTGCCTTATGGTCCTCCTCACCTCTGAACTAACCTTGTCTATGGGGGGCTTGATCAAGCTCCTACTGATTGCAATTCTCTTTCTTCACCTTAACCTTTCACATCAGACTTCTCATTTCTTGGCAACCCCACCTTTGCACACATTTGCCTTTACAGGTGTGCATGGAAGGGTTTTGGCTTCAGACACTATGAGCAGGGCTCCCATCAGCCCATCAAACTGCTCAATGATGACGATGCCAAGAAACAGTATGGCCTGAGATATCACGACCCCACTCAGACCCCTGCAGACCTTTGTTTCGAACCAACCATTGACAAATCTCCTCCAGGCTCACCCATTCCTCCTCCTTCACCTACGGAGTTGATGGTTTCCATCCCTCCTAGTTTTTTTTCCATAAACACCATCCACCTAGAACCCTTGACTTATCAGCTCAATGGGGTGTCCAAGTCTCTCCCTCTCATTTTTCCCAGCATGGTAGAAGATGAGTCGACAACCATTCACACTGTCCACTACGTTGACAATGATGCCATTCTTTCCTACATGGACATCGACGACTCTTTCATCCAGCGCTCTCTCCCTTTTGAGACCCAGATTATGTTAAATGAATCAACCATTGAAATCAACCTCCCTTCTTCTGATGTTCCTCACATCTTAAAGATTGGACAATCTTTAGATGCTTAGGAGCAGGTTGACTATACCCAGTTCCTCTCAGACCATAGCAAGGCCTTTGCTTGGACCTACCGTGACATGCCTGGCATCGACCCCACCATCGCTACCCATAACATTGTCACCAAACTAGAGGCTAAGCCTATTAGGCAAAAGCTTTGAAAGATGCATCCTCACATTGCCCTCCTTGTCAAAGAGGAGCTTCAGCACCTCCTTTTTGTCTCCTTCATCCAGCCCATCGATTATCCGCAGTGGGTCTCTAACATCATCCCAGTCACCAAAGCGACTGGGGGGATCCAGATCTTCACAGACTATCACGACCTTAACTTAGCCTGTCCCAAAGATGACTTTCCTTTTCCTAACATTAACCAGCTTGTTGATCTCATGGCTGGCCATGAGATGCTATCTCTCATGGATGGGTTTTCAGGATACAATCATATCCTGATTGCACTAAAAGATCAACACAAGACTACCTTCATCACCCCATGGGGGACTTTCTGCTATCGAGTCATGCCTTTCGGCTTGAAGAACGTAGGTGCCACATATCAGCGTGCCATGACCTACATTTTCCATGATCTCCTCCATAAAATCATGGAGGACTATGTGGACGACCTTCTCAGCAAGTCCAAGCTTCGCTGTGACCATTTGACCATTCTCAAAATCATCTTCTCTCGCCTTCTTCAATACAATGTCTGCCTTAACCCCAAGAAATTTGTCTTTGGGGTCCTCTCTGATAAGCTTCTTGGCTTTATCATTTCTTTCCGTGGCATCGAAATAGATCCCGCCAAGATCTGTGCTATCCTTGAGATGCCACCCCTAACCAATCTCAAGCAGCTTCGCAGTCTTCAAGGGAAGCTCCAGTCCATTCACCAATTCATCTCACAACTTTCTGACCGCTGCCAACCTTTTCATCATCTCCTTAAGAAGGACATCTCTTTTACATGGGATAAGGACTATCAAGAGGCTTTTGAAGCCCTTAAACACTATCTGGTCTCTCCACCAGTCCTCATTCCACCTAAAGATGATCAACCCTTCTACCTTTATATCTTTGTCACCAACCATTCGTTAGGTGCCATGATCACGCACCGAGACGAGCATCATCGTGAGCAAGCGGTCTACTATATCAATTGAACACTGGTCGACTATGAAACTCGGTATACTCATACCAAGAAACTCTGTTTGGCATTAGTCTTTACCGCTACCAAGCTCTGCCACTATCTTCTTAACCATAAAACCTTTGTCATCACTCACACCGACCCTCTTAAATTTATGCACTCCAAGCCATATCAACATCAACATATGGCTTAGTGGCTCATGCTGCTTGCTAAGTTTGACCTCGAATTCATCCAGCAAAAATCTATCAAGTGGCAAACCATCACTGATCAATTGGCAGATGCCCCTCTTCCCAACAATCAACCTTCACAGTGCGAGTTTCCTGACGAGTCTATCACTGCACTTTTTATCGATGACACTATCTATCAAATGACCATGTTCTTCGACAGCTCCAAATGTCAACTTGGTGGGGGTGTGGGAGTCATTCTCATCCCACTCGATGGTGAGCCCATGCCTTTGTCTTTCAAGCTCGACTTTAATTGTACCAATAATATGGCTAAATATGAGGCCTTAATTTTGGGACTTCAGAGTACCCTCTCTCTCAGCATCAAGTCCATCAACATCTTTGATGACTTGCAGCTTGTCGTCAATCAAGTTAATGGTTCATACCTCTGTAAAAATGAAATTTTGCAAAGGTACAAAAACCGTGCTGACATTCTCCTTGCATCTTTCGACCATTATCTCTTGCAGACTGTTCCTCGATCCATGAATAATTTTTCTGACACCATGGCTTCTCTCGCTTCCCATATCCCATCTTCCTCATCTACATCCAGACTTTTTGTCACGGTGCATCGTGTGCCGTTGCCTTCTTATATCTCTCCTAACATTAATCATGTCAACACCATAGACTCTAGCCCACGAGATGTTTGGTATAAGCAACTTGTGGACTACTTATCTTTTTCTGTCATTCCTCCCAACCTCTCTAACAATGCACGGTGAGCTTTTATCAAGCGTACCACTCGCTATACCATGCTAGGGGGTCTTCTCTATAAGTGAGGCTTCGATGGCCTCCTTCTTCACTATCTCACCTCCACTGAAGCATCTCAGGCCATTAAGCAAGTCCATGATAGGATTTGTGGCAGACATTTCAGTGGGAATTTAGTTGCCAAGCACATCCTTCGTCTAGGCTATTATTGGCCCACCCTTCATCAAGACTATAACGACTATGTTTGGCATTGCATCAATTGTCAGCAACACTCTAACTTGCTTCATCTTCCTAGTCATGCCTTACAAGTCACTTAAGATTTCTGGCCTTTTTCTCAGTGGGGCATAGATCTCATCGGTGAGATTAACCCTCATTCATCTCTTCATCATCAAACCATCATCACTGCCATCGAGTATTTCACCAAGTGGGTGGAAGCCATTCCTCTCATCTCCGTAAAAGCCGACAAGATTGTCAACTTCATCAGTAGCCACATCATCTGCTACTTTGGTGTCCCTCATAAAATCACCACCGACAATGGCAAGTCCTTCAAAAACAAGATTGTCCTAAAACTATGTGACTCATTTGGCATTAAACTCAGCTTCTCTTCACCTTACTACCCACAAGCAAATGGGCAGGCCGAGGCTTCCAAAAAAATCTTGACTAAAATTCTCATGAAGGCGGTCAGCGACACTGGAAGGGATTGGCATATTCACATTCCCTTCGCCTTGTGGGCTTACCGCACTAGCATTCAAACCTCCATAGGTGCTACCCCTTTCTCTCTCATGTACGGAACAGAGGCTGTACTACCTCTTGAAGTACATATCCCATCTCTCCACATCTCCCTGCATGACATTCTCTCCAACAATGACTTTTGTCAAGATCACTTAGCTCAACTTGAGTTACTTGATGAGTGCCATCTGGCTGCCCTCAACCATCTCCATGTCTATCAACATCGCATCAAGCGAGCCTATGACAAAAATCTGGAAGAATGAGATTTCAATATCAGAGACCTCATCCTCAAAGAGAATCAACATGTGACCAATATGGAGCAAAGTAAACGAGGCAAGTTTTCCCCTAATTGGCTCAGACCTTTCATTTTCACGCACAAGTATGGATCAGGGACGTATCGTTTGTTTTCTCTCGACGGATGACCAAAACCTGAGCCTCTTAATGCGTTGCATCTGCGACCATTCTACTGTTAGTCGAGTACTCATCCACTTTGTTGTTCCCAAAATGAGCTTCGCCCATTTTTGCAAACGACCCCCTACGAAACTTGTCAGTTTCGTCTTGCCTTGTCTTTTTCTGCAGAGGCGGCAAAAATTGCCGCCCCTGCACTTTTTCTGCAAAGGCGGCGAAAATCGCCGCCCCTGCACTTTTTCTGCAAAGGCGGCGAAAATCGCCGCCCCTGCACTTTTTCTGCAAAGGCAGCAAAAATCGCCGCCTCTGCACCCTTTTCGCAAGGGCGGCAAAAATCGCCGCCCCTGCACTTCCTCATTTTCCGCACAAGGCATTAATGGCCCTACGCGGCGGGTGGTTGGAGTTGGTTTTTCAACCTTTATAAACCGATTTGGGCCTCTTTTCTTCTCACTACCTTCTCCTCTCCCCCTACCTCTTGCACCTGAGCGCTCCAAGTGACTTTGCGACGTGCCAACTCGCGGATCCGACTTTGTGGCGCGCGCGTCTTCCAAGTAGGGTTTGTTTTTAAGTTTCGTTTTTATTTTTTGTATGTTTTTGCCTTTTCTTCCCCGCAGCCTCGAAATGGTGGCATTTTCTTGCCGCCGTTCCGCCCCTGCTTTCCTCAAGCAAGGACGGCATTTCCTTGCCGCTGTTCTCTCTTTTTGCATGGTTGGCAATTTTCACCGCCCCTACTCTCTTCTTGCAAGGGCGGCGATTTTTGCCGCCCCTGCTCTCTTCTTGCAAGGGCAGTGATTTTTGTCGCCCCTGCTCTCTCCTTGCAAGGGCGGCAATTTTCACCGCCCCTGCTCTTTTCCTTCTTTTTTCAACTCCCAGATTTTTTTTTCAGGGTTGTCTTTTTCAAGCTTTTTCTTCCTCGTTTTCCATCTCTTTGCCCATCCTGACCTATTTAAGTGACCTCCTGTAGCCCTTGTCACTTGAATTGCTCTCCTCGTCTCTCACTCTCCTTTCGACTATGGCTGTAGCTCCTTCAGCAAGCTCCTGCATGCATGTCCCCGTTCAAACGAGATCGTCCCCCATGACGGAAGCATCTCCTTCAAAGGCGAAGAAGATGAAATATAGATACCAGGGCGTCTTTCCGCTCACAGCGATCACCTCGAATGTCGACGACATTCGAGACACTGAGATCGGCCACGTAGATATGGCCAAATTCTTGGTACGAACCAAAGCGACCAATCCCAACACTGGGATAATGAGGATTATCGAGAGTAACATCCACCTGGTGGCTGCCTTCCCAGTAGCAGCTCATCATGTGGAATTCATCCTTCAATGCATGCACTTCTACGACAAAGAGACCAGATCAGTCTCAGACGCCAGTGGCAACATGATCATTCGGTTGGACCCCGAATTTATCGACAAAGTCTTTTTATGTCCACCAGCCACCGAAGTGACCCAAATCGACTTCAAGAATGTGCAAAGGGAGTATGACAAAGACCCTGAGAGGGCAAAGAGGGTCATAAACCATAAGCGGTTAAAAATCCCAAGGACCGGCCTATCCAGATGGCCGAAAAGCTTCCCCAGAAGTGACTTCATTGAAGAAGTTGGTGACTTAATCACCCTTCTCAGCAGAGTACGGGGCCTCCCGTCCTCTTCACAATTCCATGAATGTATGTATCCGTTCATAAAGATCATTCTGCAAGACAAACAGGTCATCTTCTAGGGAGAATAGATCAGCAACGCTATTCACGAGCAGCTGACCAGGGTACAAACCTCCTTTAAATTCTACATGACCTCGTACCTGGTCTACATAGCTGCTGCCATGCGATCTTTCCCAGGCCTAACCACAGAGGGGGATAGGAAGAACACCCCGGTCTATTCATACTATCTGTAGCTGACACTTCAAGGATCGACACGTCATTTTAGGCGAGTGAATGACGCATTCTTTGCCATATTTCTATGTCTCTTTGATCCTTAACTGGAGCAAAAGAGAGTGTCCGACGAGGCTTGGACAGTAGTGAATAGTTTTGGCTGCATGTTCCTCCAGTTCCCTACATTTTCTTATCTACGGGTGGGTTTCTTCCAAGGATACCCTTATATGCTCCCCAGATTCCCTTCAGACAGGTTGGTTCTAATGGAGCTTTACCGACAACTGGCCGTCGTACACTCAAAATAGATGGAGCTTAAGAGACCTGGTTTCAAGTTTCCTATCCAGATTGGCAGATTTTCCATTGCTACATCGACTAAAGCCAAGTTTATGGAAACAGAGATGCAGATGGTTACCATCAAACCTTTCAAAAGACGGGAAAAATTTGATTACAGAGGAGTCAGGGAGATGATTCGAAGGAAGACTCAGTTTCACGAGCCTATGATTGAGGACATCTGGGTAGATATAAGGACAGCCGAAGAGATAAGAAAGATGGACTATTGCCGCCTCACGCTAGATCAGATAGAGTACCTCGAGCTTGCAGAGATCCCTTCAGGGTTGATTGACGATGGAAATATAGTGAACAGCAGATATCTGACAGAGAAGGTCGTTGGTTCTCCTCTTCCTCCGATCAACTGGTCTCAAAAAGAGCTGACTTCTCTAAGGAAAAGATTTGAACCAGTATTGGCTAACACCAATAGTTGGTTGGCAGCAAATAGAATCACCCTAAAAGAGTTCATTACAGGGTCAGAGGCCGAATATCAAGCAGAGATGAAGAGAAAGGCAGAAAGCCGAACCAAAAACAAAGACGACATCCCTTCATCTTCTAGACCTCACAAGCCTAGGATCATCTTTGCATCCAAGAAACCTAGGACAGAACAAAAACCTGAGGCAACAGTCGAAGGAACCACAGAATGAAGTCTCGGGGTACAGGCAGCTCAACCGATGGGGTCAACAGAACAACTTTCAGAACTACCAAGTGTTGGGTCTCCAACCTCAACGGAACATGTGTGGCCGATCCAGGGCTCCTCTCCTCCTCATCAATCTCCTTCGGTGCCCACTTTCCCTATCTCTCCCATTAGCATTCCATCTTCCAGTGCTGCTTCTCCTTTCAAGGTGGTTTTTGGTGATCCATAAGATCCTTCAGCAGGTTCCCCTCGCTCTTTTACATCCATTCCAAGTTTATCATCTCCATCTTTCAACCTGCCACCAAGCCCGGTGCTTAATCCTGAATCAACAGTTGACACAGTCTCACCGGTCACTCTAACTACCACTACTGTCACCACCAGTAGCGTGGAGGCCGCTACCGTGACACCAGCAGAAGCAACTATTGTTACAACAGGCATTTCTCTCCCGCCGTGGATGTCTACTTTCACACCAAAGAGAAAGAAAAGGGCCATCTCCCCAGAAGAATTCAATTTCGACAAGATTGTGCTGGCCAGAACAAAAGCTCCCAAGAAACCAAAGATCCTTTCCAAGTTGGTCGAGGAAAAGGGGCAGAAATTTCTAGAAATTGCCAAACCCCCACAGGACGCAACCCTTGAGGGTTTTGAAATGAGCAGTTATTCCTTTTCTCGTGTTGAACTAGGCAAGGTTACACACGAAGGTGCGAAGAGTGATCTTCAGTCAGCAATGGACATTATGGTCCAAAAATTTGACAAAGAAAAAGAGATGAAAGATTTTTATAAAGCCAAGGCTGAGCAGTTAACGGTAGTAATCAGAAGATTCACCATCCCACCTGAAGCAACAACTCCAGAGGCCTTTTCAGTGGATGATTCAGTCATTCAGAAAGCTGAAAAGACTTATTTAAAGGGAAAAGTAATGGAGGAATATATTGACCGAATACACAATCAAGGAATCTCTCTGCTGTCTGAGGTTGCAAAAAGAATAGGGAAAATGAAGAGATTGAAGGCTCAAGTAGACAGTTTTGTTTCTCTTACCTCTCAAGAGATTAATGGCTTGGAGAAAGATCTCGGAAGATGGAAGGAAATGGAAGGTCTAAAAAAGAGTACCCTGATATCTATCGGAGTTATCCCCAACAAGGATTCATATGTTGAGATCAAAGAGACGATGATTTTTAGGATCTAGGTACTCAAAGATCTAATTGATGATCTCAAAGCTTTTAAAGAAGCTAGTGATAAAAGTGACCTGAGCTTGTTGAACAAATTAGAAGAGCTACCCTGTGACTTGACCTCTAAGGATCATCAGTTCCTTCCAGCAGATGAAATGATTCAGAATTTTGAAGGGATGATCCATAAGGATTTCAAAGGAGCGTCTTTCTCAATGACTTCAGTTGATAGCATTCTGGATGCTCAGTTGACTCTGGAAAATTTAAGATCCAGGTTAACTGGCCACTATAAAGCCATCACAACATTAAAAGACGCATTGATCAGAGCAAGGGTCATCTCCAACCACGCAGTTGCACCAGATAGCATCGGGATCCAGTCATCAATCACCATGTATGATGCTCATCTAAAGAAGTCCAGTGGCAAGAACTGACACTTTCTCTCTTTCTTCTTCTATCCTTATGCATTTCTGTTTTCTACAGAATGCATGTAATTTTGTAAAATGCAATTACGAATAAAATATTTTGGAAAATATCTAAAAGTCAAAGATGAGTCATCTTTGACCAAGATATTTTGTATATTTTATTATTTTCTTTTTGAGGATTTTCTCCCTATATATAGTGGAGACCTCATTTGTATGTGGATCTTGGAAAAATTGAGAGCAAACACTCTGTTGAAATTGAAGCAACTTTTAAGACTTTGTGCTCAAATTTGTAAATCATATTTTGTTGAATGAATGAGAAGCAAGTGATTTCAGATTTTGTGTTGAAATTATCTGTGTCATCTAGGAAATAGTTTCTTATGTACTCTTTCCTGATAACCTCTTGTTTATCTGATTTAATAAGCAAAGTGAATGCGTTGATATTATCTGAGAGCGCCTCTAGAAGGTAGAAGATAGACTTTGTGCTGCTTTTATCTTTCAGATTCATTTATATTTTGTAGTTTCAGGTGAAGACTTTGTGCTTCACTTTACTCTACGGTTGTACTTGCTCCGGATCGGTGGAAGAAGCTACGAAAGACTTTGTGCTTGCGTGAGCATTCTTGAGTACTTTATTACTTCAGGTAATCTCTTGCTCTTCATTTGATACCATTCCTGAAAGAAGAGGAGTGTTGTTAGCTTTAGACCAGGGATTTTCCTCTTTTGTCTTTCATACATTACTTCTGAACGAAGAGAAGTAGATGCTGTTTTACCACCCCCCCATGTGTTATTTTCTGCTTAGTTATATATATGCTTATAGCACACAAATACTGATAGGGAACCTCCCCTTGATGAGAGGAGAGATTTATCTCATCTAGATCTGGTAAACCCATACTATTCATAGTGTAAATCTCCCTTATGCTGTGGCTGATATCCCCATTTTACCATCAGTTAGTTGATGACAAAATATTCACCCAACAGTTTCTTGGCGACTCCGCTGGGGATCGAATGTGCAGTCTGAAACCTCAAGTTTCAGATTGAAGTAGTCCCTACCCTGCTCCATTACGTAATATGGCGACTCCGTTTCATGTCTTACCCATTATCATTTTAGCTTTACCAGTTGCCTCCATTATATTATCTGGTCTGCAAAACCAGAGCTGCTGGGAAGAACGCACATCTTGGAGCCTCAAGCTTCAACTTGAAGTAGTTTCGATCCTGTTTTTGATTTAAAAATCTGGCAACCCCACACTATACCAGAAGTCAGAGATCTAAGGGTGTTGTTGACCCTGTGTTTGAATTGGCGCAACAGAGTAATTTTGATCTGTTTCCTCCACCTGCTTCTCTTCGACGGTCTAAGAGCTTTCCTTCTAGCGTTGTCAAGTCACCAACACAAGGTAGAACCCTTTTTCCAGCTGTTAATCACCGCCTACCTATAAACACTCCACCAAGGCTCGTTATCCCACCTTTTCACCCTCTTATCACCATGGCTCAAGGCCCGTGGGGTAATTCCTTCGGCCCTCTTAATTTAACCCCACCTCTGCATGAACTACCTCGTAGTTCTAGAAAAAAATTTCCTAAGTTCTTTGGAGATGGAAAGGTTCATCCCGACGAGCATATCGTTGCTTTCTCCATAGCATGTGGCGTAATTGGTGTCGATTTTGAAGATGTAGCGGTGAGACTTTTTGTAGAGACTTTGCAAGGTGCGGCTGCGGATTGGTTCTATCACTTGCAGGTCGGGTCAGTGACTGACTGGAATACACTAAAGTCCATATTTGAAGCTCGATTTAAGCCTGCTGAAGATGCACATGCTTTGTTAGCTTAGCTAACACAGATGAAAAAAGAATCCCAGGAACCCATGAGGGATTTCATAGCCAAATTCAACAAGTTGAGGAACCAGATTCCGACTGTGGCTCAGCCCACGCCAGAAAATCTCAAGTGTTTTTTCATCAACTCGCAGCTTCCTGAAGTAAGCTTCCTGTTAAGGCGAGCTGGCCCTATGGACCTAGCATTGACTCAAAATTTGGCTACTGAGATTGAGGATGATCTTATTCTAGCAAGCAAAATCAGAAAAGATTCTGGTAAAAACAAATACCCCTCACCTGCTGAAAGTTCCTCCACAGGCACTACTGATCCTATGGTGCAAAAATTAACAAATGAACTGATTGCTTTAAAGAGACAAATCGCTCAAGGCCCGTCTGCCCCTACCTATCGAGATGCACCCAGGAGGACATTTCAGAATCAGCCATATCAAAATAATATTGCCCGAACCCAAGGACAATCGAATCGCCTACCTCCCCCTTCAGGGAGATTAGCCATTGAAGCAGCACCTACAAATTCAGCGGTTGGATACTTAGAAACTGAGCACAACCTTTCCTTTCAGCCGCAGCTGGATCAGTCGGGAAGTGCTAACCTCTTTGATGAACAGGATGAGGAATTAGCTGGTGACTCCAGTATCAGTTTCCTAGATTACCAAGATGAAACTGGACAACAAGGGAAAGATTCAAAGGAAGCTTATGCTGTCTTTACTAGGTCTCAAAATCAATCAGCTTCACGCACTGACAAAGGGAAAGCAGTTGACGAGCTCCAACCAGCGATTTCCATTGCCCAACGCGGGACTCCATTACCTCTGCAATTAAAAGATCAGGTGACTCATAAGAAAGTAACTGCTCCCAGTCACTTAATATTCTCCCCTCCTACTACTCAGGCCGGTGAAGAACCTGTCAAGGTCCTTAATGAGGAGATTGCTCCTTTTTCTATTGCAACCACCTTTCAATCATTTGATATTATTGATCATGCTAAAAAAACTAAAATTCAAATGATGGAGATTGAGTATTTGAGAGCTAACCCAGAACAGCTTGATAGGTTAGCGGAATATGTTAAAAATAAAGCTGTCCCTGTAGGACAAAATCCTTCGAAGGTTGTTCCAGATCTCCCTAAAGACAAACCAGCCCAAAATAATCTGGTTGTGACACCCCCAGTCGCTCCCAGAAAAATAGAACCTTTTTATGTCTCTCTGCTTATAAATGGTTTCAAACTGAGTAACTGCATTATAGACTCCGGGGCTTCAGATAACGTCATGCCTGCAAAAGTGGCGGACTCCCTCGGCCTGACTTTAACCAAAACTTTTGGGAGGTGTTTTTCCATGGAAAATAAGCAGGTTCCCCTCCTTGGCCAAATAAAAGATGCTCAATATGCTTTTGCGGCTTTTCCAGAAAAGCGAATCAAAATGACAATTCTAGTGGCCGATGTCCCAGCATCTTACGGCATCTTGCTTGGACGGAATTTTTGTAAGGATGTTGGAGGTGAGTTAAGCATGGACCTATCAGAGGCCAGGATTCCAGTTCAAGGTGTCATGAAGAAGTTGCTTCCTGAAAAAGAAGCCAGGTACGTAGTTACCCGTTCCACAGCACCCGAAGCTCAAATTTTATTCGAGTCATCAGGTATGGGCACTTATTTCTTATCCACTGACGAAATCCATGGCGCCCCGGAGGAAACTCCTACGGATAATGATTTAGGTTCGGTTTCGCCTAGCACTAGAGGTGGAATGTCAAAACCAAATGAACACACAAATCAACCCTTTCCCTAGAATGGGGAAGTTTGTGGAGAAAAAACCATGCCTGATGAGTTGTGGACCTTAGAGTTTGACGGCAGTTGCTCTTCTACTGGATCAGGAGCCGGAGTTCTGTTGGTATCCCCTCAGGGAGAGGTTATCCCTTTTGCTTATAAATTACAATTCAACAATACCAACAACATAGCTGAGTACGAATCCCTTTTGCTTGGACTACAGGCTGCCAAAGACAAAGGCATAAAGAAAATCCATGCCAAAGGGGACGCTGAGTTGATAGTGTATCAGATAAGGAACCTCTATCAGACCAAAAATGAGAGGTTGCGCCATTATCGCAATCAAGTATGGGATTAGATTGAGTATTTCGACGCCTTCAATATCTCTGCCATTCTGAGGGAATTCAATGATCGAGCAGACGCATTGGCTGTCTCTGCAACTCTCCTGATTCCCCATCCTGATTTCAAAGGAGATAAGTATACTATTGAGTTGGTTTTCTGATGAAGTGTACCAGACAATGTTGACCACTGGCAAATATTTAATGACGATGATCAAATCATCGCTTTCTTGGAGCAAAAAGACACTTTCAAACAATTGTGTTTTGAAGGCTGCGAACCTCGGGAGTATGGACCAACCCCTGAAACCCAGACCCATACAGGTGAAGATTTGTTGCAGCTAAAGGGAAATAAAATTCCCAAAGGTTTAGTTTCTCTAGAGAAGCTGTTTGATGACCATGACCGGTTTGTCAAAAAACAACAAACGGATTCAAGTTCTTCAGATTTTGATCAAATCAACTTGGGAACCAAGTATGACCCTAAGATGGTAAACATTGGGAAATGTTGCACTTCCAAAGAAAGATTTGAGCTTACTAGTTTACTTTGTCAATATAGGGATGTGTTGGCCTATTCTTATGACGACCTGAAATCTCTCAGGCCACATGACGTCCGTCATGATATCTCCCTGAAAGCCAATTCTGTGCCTTATAAACAGAAATCCAGGCAATATAATCCAAAAATCTCAGATACTATTTTAGCCGAGATACAAAAGATGCTGGATGCTCAGATAATTTTTCCAATCCATCACTCAACATGGGTCGCTAACATAGTACCCGTCAGAAAGAAAAATGGTGAGATCCGAATCTGTGTGGATTTCAGAAATTTGAATCAGCTGTCCTTAAAAGATAACTACCCCCTTCCCATTATGGATCAAGTCCTACAGATGGTAATAGGTTTGGAAATGTTATCAATGCTTGATGGTTTTTCAGGTTATAATCAAGTGGAGGTCGGAAAAGCAGATCAACATAAGACAGCATTCACCACACCCTGGGGTACTTTCGCTTACCGCAGGATGCCTTTCGGTCTGATAAATGCAGGGGCTACTTTTCAAAGGGCTATGGATCTCGCTTTCAAAGATATAATGGGAAAATTCATTGTAGTATACTTAGATGATCTGACGGTATTTTCAAAACAGCGTTATGAGCATGTTCACCATTTGCAAAGAGTACTAGAGCGCTGCCGTCAAAATGGCATCTCATTAAACCCAAAGAAATCCGTTTTCGGAGTAACTAAAGGGAAGCTTCTCGGACACGTAGTGTCCTGAGAAGGTATCAGAATTGATTCAGAAAGAGTTAAATCTATTCAGGAACTGACTCTGCCTACCAGCAAGACTACAGTTCATTCTTTCTTTGGAAAGGTCAATTTCCTTAGGAGATTTGTTCCTGACTTCACCGAGAAAACCCGTCACATTGTCAACATGATGAAGAGCAATGCCACATTTAGATGGACCGTCGAAGGCAAAACAACGTTCAAAAAAATTAAAGAAGCAATTGCAGGGGCACCAATCTTGGTCTGTCCAGACTATACAAAAGGTTTCAAAATATATAGTTATGCCTCCGAGCATACACTATCAGCTATTTTGGTTCAGCCCAATTCAGAAAATGCAGAATCTCCTATTTCGTTCATGAGCTGCCCACTCAAAAATCACGAGTTGAAATATTTCCTTATGGAGAAACACGCATACGCCGTGGTTAAGGCTGTCAAGCATTTCAAGTTTTATATCCTGAATTCTCACACTGAAGTCCTCGTACCAGATACAACAATAAAATCTATTTTGACTCAGCAAGAGTTTGGCACAAAGAAGGGTAACTGGATTGCCAAAATTCAGGAATTTGATCTGGACATCAAACCAACCAAGCTCATACGGAGACGGGGCCTTTGCCAATTGATCGCCAACAACACTCCAGAGGAATTAGGAAATGAAGATCAAGATATTGAAAACATGCCCACAGTTCTCTTTGTCGCTACTACTGATGAGTGGTTTTCTGACATTGCTTATTTCCTAACATATGGTGAATGCCCTCCTCATCTTTTTTTTAAAGAAAAGTGGAATATTAAATTAAAAGCAGTTGGTTATGTTCTATGGGACCATGGTCTTTACAAAAGAAACCTAGATGGGGCATTTCTTCGTTGTGTTGATAAAGCTCAACAAGAAAGACTTTTAGAATCTTTCCACAATTTGGCATGTGGAGGACATTTCTCTGCACCGGTGACGGCACACAAGATTCTACGAGTAAGGTACTTTTGGCCTACGCTTTTTCAGGATGCCTACAAATGGGTACGAAAGTGTGAGCCGTGTCAGCAATTTGTCGGAAAACCCAAGCTACCTGCTTTTCCCCTCAGGCCGGTTGTGATCGATGAACCGTTCCAGCAGTGGGGTATTGATTTCATCGGTGCAATTAACCCATCTTCAAGTGCCGGACATGATTATGTCCTCACCGCGACAGACTATTTTACTAAGTGGGTGGAGGCCAAACCAACTAAACATGCTACATCTGAAGTAGTATGCACCTTCCTCAAAGAAAATATCATCACCAGGTTTGGAGTTCCACTAAAAATTGTGATGGATAATGCGGCCTGCTTTTCGTCACATGAAATCACTCAATTTTGTTTCCATTATGGGATTACTTTGTCTCACACTTAAAACTATTTCCCCCAGGGAAATGGACAAGTGGAATCAAGTAACAAGAACCTGGTCACCATCATCAGAAAGTTGGTGGACGACAATCAGAGAACATGGCACAAAGCTTTGTATGATGCTTTATGGGCCGACAGGATAACACCTAAAAGAGCTATAGGTATGTCACCTTTCCAACTCTTATATGGACAAAATGCTGAAATCTCCATCACCCTTGAACTACCAGCACTCAGGTTAACCAAAGCAATCGAAGATTTGACCTTTGAAGGCTCAGTCGACAAGCGTATCATGTATCTGATGGAGCTGAATGAACAACGAGTTACGGTGGTAGATCAGATCAGGGAACACCAGAACCGGGTAAAGGCACTTTTCGATAAAAGAGCTAAGGCGCGTGAGTTCCAAGTCAAAGATCAAGTCTTGTTGTGGGACAAACGGCGTGAACCGAAAGGGATGCACGGCAAATTTGACTCTCTGTGGAGGGGTCCATTCACCATTCAACAGCTCTGTGGCGAAGCTAGCTTTTTGCTGGAGTATAAAGATGGAATGCCGTTTATACTACCTCATAATGGGCAGCATCTAAAGCTTTTCAACCTTTGAAGCTTGGATGAGTCCATTTGTAAATATGTGCAGTTCTTTTTCTTTTTATCTTTTTTCTTTCGCTCGACTCCGTAGCCCAGTGGCTTAGATGAAGGCACTTAGAGACTGGTTTCTGCTTCTGCTAATCCTTTTGATTGAGCAGAAGTTCCCCAACAGGAGCCAGCTGTTGTTCCCAAAATGAGCTTCGCTCATTTTTGCAAATGACCCCCTACGAAACTTGTTAGTTTCATCTTGCCTGGTCTTTTTCTGTAGAGGCGGTGAAAATCGCCGCCCCTGCACTTTTTCTGCAAAGGCGGCGAAAATCGCTGCCCCTGCACCCTTTTCGTAAGGGCGGCAAAAATTGCCGCCCCTGCACTTCCTTATTTTCCATGCAAGGCATTAATGGCCCTCAATGGTGGGTGGTTGGGGTTGGTTTTTCAACCTTTATAAACTGATTTGGGCCTCTTTTCTTCTCACTACCTTCTCCTCTCCCCCTACCTCTTGCACCTGAGCGTTCCAAGTGACTTTGCGACGTGCCAACTCGCGGATCCGACTTTGTGGCGCGCGCGTCTTCCAAGTAGGGTTTGTTTTTAAGTTTCATTTTTATTTTTTGTATGTTTTTGCCTTTTCTTCCCCGCGGCCTCGAAATGGTGGCATTTCCTTGCCACCGTTCTGCCCCTGCTTTCCTCAAGCAAGGACGGCATTTCCTTACCGCTGTTCTCTCTTTTTGCATGGGCGGCGATTTTCGCCGCCCCTGCTCTCTTCTTGCAAGGGCGGTGATTTTCGCCGCCCCTGCTCTCTTCTTGCAAGGGCGGTGATTTTTGCCGCCCCTGCTCTCTCTTTGCAAGGGCGGCGATTTTCACCGCCCCTGCTCTTTTCCTTCTTTTTTCAACTCTTGGATTTTTTTTTTGGGGTTGTCCTTTTCAAGCTTTTTCTTCCTCGTTTTCCGTCTCTTTGCCCATCCTGACCTATTTAAGTGACCTCTTGTAGCCCTTGTCACTTGAATTGCTCTCCCCGTCTCTCACTCTCCTTTCGACTATGGCTGTAGCTCCTTCAGCAAGCTCCTGCACGCCTGTCCCTGTTCAAACGAGATCGTCCCCCATGACGGAAGCATCTCCTTCAAAGGTGAAGAAGATGAAATACAGATACCAGGGCGTCTTCTCGCTCACAGCGATCACCTCGAATGTTGACAACATTCGAGACACTGAGATCGGCCACGTAGATATGGCCGAATTCCTGGTACGAACCAAAGCGACCAATCCCAACACTGGGATAATGAGGATTATCGAGAGTAACATCCACCTGGTGGCTGCCTTCCCAGTAGCAGCTCATCATGCGGAATTCATCCTTCAATGTGCGCACTTCTACGACAAAGAGACCAGATCAGTCTCAGATGCCAGTGGCAGCATGATCATTCGGTTGGACCCCGAATTTATCGACAAAGTCTTTTTATGTCCACCAGCCATCAAAGTGACCCGAATCGACTTCGAGAATGCGCAGAGGGAGTATGACAAAGACCCTGAGAGGGCAAAGAGGGTCATAAACCATAAGTGATTAAAAACCCCAAGGACCGGCCTATCTAGATGGCCAAAAAGCTTCCCCAGAAGTGACTTCATTGAAGAAGTTGGTGACTTAATCACCCTTCTCAGCAGAGTACGGGGCCTCCCGTCCTCTTCACAATTCCATGAATGGATGTATCCATTCATAAAGATCATTCTGCAAGGCAAACAGGTCATCTTCTGGGGAGAACAGATCAGCAACACTATTCATGAGCAGCTGACCAGGGTACAAACCTCCTTTAAATTCTACATGACCTCATACCTGGTCTACATAGCTGCTGCCATGCGATCTTTCTCAGGCCTAACCACAGAGGGGGATAGGAAGAACACCCCGGTCTATTCATACTATCCACAGCTGACACTTCAAGGATTGACATGTCATTTCAGGCAAGTGAATGACGCATTCTTTACCGTATTTCTATGTCTCTTCGATCCTCAACTGGAGCAGAAGAGAGTGTCAGACGAGGCTTGGACAGTAGTGAATAGTTTTGGCTGCATGTTCCTCCAGTTCCCTACATTTTCTTATCTACGGGTGGGTTTCTTCCAAGGATACCCTTATATGCTCCCCAGATTCCCTTCAGACAGGTTGGTTCTAATGGAGCTTTGCCGACAACTGGCCGTCGTACACTCAAAATAGATGGAGCTTAAGAGACCTGGTTTCAAGTTTCCTATCCAGATTGGCAGATTTTCCATTGCTACATCGACTAAAGCCAAGGTTATGGAAATAGAGATGCAGATGGTTACCATCAAACCTTTCAAAAGATGGAAAAAATTTGATTACAGAGGAGTCAGGGAGACGATTCGAAGGAAGACTCAGTTTCATGAGCCTATGATTGAGGACATCTGGGTAGATATAAGGACAGCCGAAGAGATAAGAAAGATGGACTATTGCCGCCTCACGCTAGATCAGATAGAGTACCTCGGGCTTGTAGAGATCCCTTCAGGGTTGATTGACGATGGAAATATAGTGAACAACAGATATCTAACAAAGAAGGTCGCTGGTTCTCCTCTTCCTCCGATCAACTGGTCTCAAAAAGAGCTGACTTCTCTAAGGAAAAGATTCGAACCAGTATTGGCTAACACCAATAGTTGGTTGGCAGCAAATGGAATCACCCTAAAAGAGTTCATTACAGGGTCAGAGGCCGAATATCAAGCAGAGATGAAGAGAAAGGCAAAAAGCCGAACCAAAAATAAAGACGACGTCCCTTCATCTTCTAGACCTCACAAGCCTAGGATCGTCTTTGCATCCAAGAAACCTAGGACAGAACAAAAACCTGAGGCAACAGTCGAAGGAACCATAGAACGAAGTCCCGGGGTACAGGCAGCTCAACCGATGGGGTCAACAGAACAACTTTCAGAATGACCAGGTGTTGGGTCTCCAACCTCAACGGAACATGTGCGGCCGATCCAAGGCTCCTCTCCTCCTCATCAATCTCCTTCGGTGCCCACTTTCCCTATCTCTCCCATTAGCATTCCATCTTCCGGTGTTGCTTCTCCTTCCAAGGTGGTTTTTGGTGATCCACAAGATCCTTCAGCAGGTTCCCCTCGCTCTTTTGCATCCATTCCAAGTTTATCATCTCTATCTTTCAACCTGCCACCAAGCCCGGTGCCTAATCCTGAATCAACAGTTGACACAGTCTCACCGGTCTCTCCAACTACCACTACTGTCACCACCAGTAGCGTGGAGGCCGCTACCGTGACACCAGCAGAAGCAACTATTGTTACAATAGGCATTTCTCTCCCACCGTGGATGTCTGCTTTCACACCAAAGAGAAAGAAAAGGGCCATCTCCCCAGAAGAATTCAATTTCAGCAAGATTGTGCCGGCCAGAACAAAAGCTCCCAAGAAACCAAAGATCCTTTCCAAGTTGGTCGAGGAAAAGGGGCAGAAATTTTTGGAAATTGCCAAACCCCCACAGGACGCAACCCTTGAGGGTTTTGAAATGAGCAGTTATTCCTTTTCTCATGTTGAACTAGGCAAGGTTACACATGAAGGTGCGAAGAGTGATCTTCAGTCAGCAATGGACATTATGGTCCAAAAATTTGACAAAGAAAAAGAGATGAAAGATTTTTATAAAGCCAAGGCTGAGCAGTTAATGGCAGTAATCAGAAGATTCACCATCCCACCTGAAGCAGCAACTCCAGAGGCCTTTTCAGTGGATGATTCAGTCATTCAGAAAGCTGAAAAGACTTATTTAAAGGGAAAAGTAATGGAGGAATATATTGACCGAATACACAATCAAGGAATCTCTCTGCTGTCTGAGGTTGCAGAAAGAACAGGGAAAATGAAGAGATTGAAGGCTCAAGTAGACAGTTTTGTTTCTCTTACCTCTCAAGAGATTAATGGCTTGGAGAAAGATCTCGGAAGATGGAAGGAAATGGAAGGTCTAAAAAAGAGTACCCTGATATCTATCGGAGTTATCCCCAACAAGGATTCATATGTTGAGATCAAAGAGACGATGATTTTTAGGATCCAGGTACTCAAAGATCTAATTGATGATCTCAAAGCTTTTAAAGAAGCTAGTGATAAAAGTGACCTGAGCTTGTTGAACAAATTAGAAGAGCTACCCTGTGACTTGACCTCTAAGGATCATCAGTTCCTTCCAGCAGATGAAATGATTCAGAATTTTGAAGGGATGATCCATAAGGATTTCAAAGGAGCGTCTTTCTCAATGACTTTAGTTGATAGCATTCTGGATGCTCAATTGACTCTGGAAAATTTAAGATCCAGGTTAACTGGCCACTATAAAGCCATCACAGCATTAAAAGATGCATTGATCAGAGCAAGGGTCGTCTCCAACCATGCAGTTGCACCGGATAGCATCAGGATCCAGTCATCAATCACCATGTACGATGCTCATCTAAAGAAGTCCAGTGGCAAGAACTGACACTTTCTCTCTTTCTTCTTCTATCTTTATGCATTTCTGTTTTCTACAGAATGCATGTAATTTTGTAAAATGTAATTATGAATAAAATATTTTGGAAAATATCTAAAAGTCAAAGATGAGTCATCTTTGACCAAGATATTTTGTATATTTTATTATTTTTTTTTTGAGGATTTTCTCCCTATATATAGTGGAGACCTCATTTGTATGTGGATCTTGGAAAAATTGAGAGCAAACACTCTACTGAAATTGAAGCAACTTTTAAGACTTTGTGCTCAGATTTGTAAATCATATTTTGTTGAATGAATGAGAAGCAAGTGATTTCAGATTTTGTGTTGAAATTATCTGTGTCATCTAGGAAATAGTTTCTTATGTACTCTTTCCTGATAACCTCTTGTTTATCTGATTTAATAAGCAAAGTGAATGTGTTGATATTATCTAAGAGCACCTCTAGAAGGTAGAAGATAGACTTTGTGCTACTTTTATCTTTCAGATTCATTTATATTTTGTAGTTTCAGGTGAAGACTTTGTGCTTCACTTTACTCTACGGTTGTACTTGCTCCGGATCGGTGGAAGAAGCTACGAAAGACTTTGTGCTTGCGTGAGCATTCTTGAGTACTTTATTACTTCAGGTAATCTCTTGCTCTTCATTTGATACCATTCTTGAAAGAAGAGGAGTGTTGTTAGCTTTAGACCAGGGATTTCCCTCTTTTGTCCTTCATACATTACTTCTGAACGAAGAGAAGTAGATGCTGTTTGACCACCCCCCCATGTGTTATTTTCTGCTTAGTTATATATATATGCTTATAACACACAAATACTGATAGGGAACCTCCCCTTGATGAGAGGAGAGATTTATCTCGTCTAGATCTGGTAAACCCATACTATTCATAGTGTAAATCTCCCTTATGTTGTGGCTGATATCCCCATTTTACCATCAGTTAGTTGATGACAAAATATTCACCCAACACACTTGACATTTATCTTGAGCTCATCCCTTGAGCAATCCCCATCCTCTTAGTCCTCATTCCTTTCAACCCTACTCCCCTTAACAAAATCCTATATACCCCTTTTATACAGTAGGGATGCTTTGTCCTAATAAAAGGGAACCCTTGACCTTCTATAGTCTGGTCCATGACTCACATTTTTGTCAAAACAAATCAAGATGTCAAAAATATCCAAGGTCACCAAATCACATCAAAAGGCAGACTGCTCCCTCGAAGGACAGCTATTCAAAGCCCTTATATATAAAGCAAAAATATAGACCACTCCCTCGAAGGATGGCTATGACTAAATATTACTATAAACAACACTTTTTTAGATACTTTCCGCATCGATCAGCTTCACAAATGACCACCAAGCAAATGACATCTCTATGTAGACTTCCCACATCGACCAGTCTGCACCAAAAAAAAAAACACGGGTCATAGACTTGGCTTGTAGTTGTCTCAGGGTCTCCTATAAAAGGGGTAAGGTTATCTCTACTCTTAAAATGGGTTACCCTATATCCTCCTATCCTAACACCTACTCAAGGGACTTCGAGCTCACTTTAGTGTCAAAGTGATTCGATTACCACTCTAACACAACCTCTGGTCAACGACATAATGCATGAATGGGGCTCTTAGTTCTAACAACCCCTATCTATGCTGTCATTTTGGTCCTTGCCAATAAAAGGGTGATTATGCCTTTCACTTCTTTTACACTTTGGTCACATCCAATCATTTGTCATTTATTAAATCAACTCAACCCTCTTTCTGACCAACCACCTAGCCTATTCACACTAATTTCTATGGACACCAATACACATGGAAATTGTAGACCACTCAATTTATGTCTAGCATAAACCATTACTTGATGGCGCATAAATAGGCTCATTTCATTTTTGGCATATGTCCATCACCTAATATGGGCAATTGCTAGGGGTGAAAAACCTTGACTTTTTCTCATCATTTCAAGCATGTTATCTCAGACATATGGACGTGCTAGACCATTCTCATGACTAGACTAACTCTCGACCGCTTTGTCTCCTAGTCTGAACTACATTGGTCTGAGGCCCTTAGGACAAGGGCTATGTAGGCAGCACTCAGATGACACAAATGTCTTTTGGGGTTAGCTCAACCACCCTCATTTGTTCATCTATCTGATGGACAAACCCTATCCTCTTTGACCTCGACCACAAGCAATCAATCACTTCGACCCTTTTCCTCCCTCTTTGGGAGAACTACATAGGCCTGAGGCCCTTAAGACAAGGGCTATGTAAGCAGCACTCAGTTGACATGAGGTCTTCTGGGGTTAGCTCGGCCATCCTTTTGTCCATCCATCCACCTCAACCAATCACCATTGGAGATCATATCTATCTCCTCCAACTCTGATCACTTCCAAGACAATGTTGCCTTGGTTGTTTTTGCCTGTCTGTTACTTCACAATTGGTTAGCAAAATTGTGTGCACACTTTTGACCTTCACAAGTATAGGATCACAAGCCAGTTGATCCCCACTACTTGTGACATTTTCATGTTTTTGGGAGCACTTCCTGAGCCTGGGATACCTAGAACACGATGACCATTGGAGCTTCAGCTTATATTGAATAACCCAATCAGTAGACGACTAAATGTTGGGGCCCAGTTATTTCAATTTTGACACTCCTCGACCCTCGACCTGTGACAATTTGACCTGACCATCTTTATGAAGTGGTGTACACACAATCATGACTTTTGCAGCATTCTCACTCTATCTTCACCCCTTTTTCATTCACTTTTTGTCAAATCAGCACCTGATTCCCAGTTCCCTTCCCTCAACTCCTGCTTTAAAGGGGAATACCTCATCCATAATCGGGGCAACCAACCCTCCTATTTTTGTCTTGCAGTTCATCCAGAACAACCAACAAGATGGAATCGACCTTATCCCACACCTGGGGCAACCAACTCCTATTTTTGTCTTACAGTTCATACAGAACAACCAACAAGACAAAAAGGGGCAAATGTAGACACCGTAATTGTGTCTAACCCTTGTCATCCTCCCCTTAACCCCCATTTTAGTTTTCCATGCCTATTTAACCCTTGTCAACCATTTTCCTATGAGCCTTGACCCTGGCAGCATGTAAAAATGAGCAGAAAGCTAAAGTTAGCCTTTTGTCCCCATTCTGCATCTGTCGACGTCAGTCACTACCCGACCGACGTCATCGACGTCGGTCACTTATCGGCCGATGTCGGCAGCCCTACTGGTGTTGGTTATCCTTAACACTGCATTCTCGACCCAAATGTAGGAACTGTTATCCATTGTCTGTTATCCATTCAGTTGCCAATCTATTTCTCAATCAGTTATCAGACCTTCCTTCGTATCAATTAGCGACCTCTTCATTCAAATGATCAACCAATTCTTGCATCCAACCAATTTGCATCCAATCTCTCACATTCTCTCTCTCTCTAGTACAGGTATTCTACTTCAGTCATCTTGCTGGAGGTCTGCTACATCAAACTTTTGTGACACAGTGACAATGTCAATCATGTCTCTGACTCTATTTTTAGCATATAACAGGTAAGCTTTGCTCTATGTTTTTGTTTCACTCTCTGGTTATTGTTTTTTTATTTGATATCATTACCCAGATTTAGAGTTAGACCATAACCCCAACCTTATTTCAACCTATATCACCTCTATCCACCCTATCTGGAAAATATAGTCTGTAACTCTACCTAGATCCCTGTACAAACCCTCAAACAAATCCCTCTGACTCCTAAACTGGCTTCCCAAATCCTCAGACAAAAACTTTAGACCCTTCTGTAATCCAAAAACTCTGTCCAGACCCAACCATACCCTGTCCAAAACTATTTCCTCGACCGATGCTGGTCATTACCCCGACCGACGCCGGCACTTCAACCGACGTCGGCACTCTTCTTGACCGATGCCAGCACAGAGACCGACACCGATGACTGTGCAAAGTAGTTTGCTGCATATCAGGTACGCATCCTACTTTTTGTCTTTTATTTGCTTTCATTCTGTCTTTCATTATTTCTACTTCAATCAAATATTCTATTTTTTATTAGTGGGTTGATATCCCTTAAGGAAGTCTTCGTATTTCAGGGATCAAGCATTTGCTTGACAGCCCACTGTCTCTTCGTCTAACGTTTTTTCGTGTTTAGTCTCTTTTTCTTCGCAGGTGTCATTCCTCCACAGCCAAAGAGGAGTACCTTCCAACGTCTGATTTTGGTGCGCACAACTATATCTGGGTATCTTCTAACCCTAGACCATCTCTTAGTTTCTCATTTCTATCTTTTGAATGTGAAAGTGAAATTAGCATAGAAACATCACCATAGACCATTAATTATTGAATATCTCATTGTATGACAAGATGTAGTCCTATAATAAGTGCCTCATACTTGGCCATATTCTTGGTATAATTAAAATTAATGTGGAATGATTTAGGAATAAAATACCCTTGTGATGTAATCAATAATATGCCAACTCAAAATCCATGATAATTGAAGGAACCATCAAAATATAACTTCCATTATTTAGGTTCATGTTGCACTTCTTCCACTATCATGATAGAGTCATCTATAAATTTGAATCTGAGTGGTTGAGTGTCTATAATAGGGGCTTATACAAGTTGATCATCAATAACCTACCCCTTCATAGATTTTTGATTTTGATAATCCACATCAAATTCACTAAGGAACATGACCCATTTAGCCATAGGTCCTGTGAGAGATGCTTTAGATAATAAAAATTTGAGAGGATCCACCTTAACAATGACAATTATTTTATTATTCAACATATAGTGTCAAAAATTTTAGGAAGCAAATACCATAGCAGAACATGCCTTCTCAATAGGCATATAATTATGTTCTTAAGCCACTAGTGTGTGGCTCAAGTAATAAAAAACATGTTCTTTACCTTGATCATCATGTTGGGCCAAGAGTGCTCCTAGTGCATGCTCAACCATTGATATATAAAGAAGCAATGGTCGAGGTGTTCATGGTATCAAAATTGGTGGGTTGTCCAAATATATATTGAGCTTCATAAATGCTAACTGATAGTATTCATCCCATTGAAATGTGAACCCTTTATTCAAGAGATGAGTAAATGGGTGGAACTTATCTACTAGTTGAGAAATGAACCTACGTATAGACTAGATATTTCCTTTTAGGATTCAAAGTTGTTTAAGATTTTTAGGTGGAGGAATTTCAAAAATATCCTTAACCTTAGCAAAGTCAAATTTGATCCCTCTTTACAATATAATGAAACCTATAAATTTCCATGAAGTGATGCTAAAGACACACTTCTTAGGATTTGGGCATACTTTATATTCACAAAGCCTATCAAAGATTCTTCATAGAACATCAAGATGTCTAACATGTGTTCTTGATTTTTCTAGTATGTCGTCAACAATACCATGTATCATGTCATGAAAGATGATAGTCATGGCATGTTGATATGTGTCTTCAACGTTCTTCAAGCTAAATGGCATGACTTGGTAGTAGAATGTTCCTCATTGAGTGGTGAATGTAGTATTTTATTAATATTCTTGGGCTATCTTGTTTTGATTATATCTATAAAATCCATCCATGAGGGATAATATCTCATACACAACAATAGAATTGATAATCATGTCAATGTTGGGAATAGGAAAATCATCTTTAGGGCATGCTTTGTTGATATCTCTAAAATCTATATAAATACATATACCCTATGGCTTCTTGTTGACTGGGACTATGTTTGATATCCATTTGGAATAATCCAAGGGTTTGATGAATCTTGCTTCTAATAACTTCTCCAATTCAGATTTTACCAAAAGAATAATGCATGGATACATCTTTCTCAATTTCTACTTAACTAACTTGTTATATAGATGAACAACAAGTTGATGCACTACCAACTAAGGGTATAATCCTGACATCTCTAAGTGTGCCCATGCAAAGATGTCAATGAAATCCATCAAAATGGATATAATGTGTTCACATTCTACTTCAGTAAGGGAAACTTCAAGATAAATAATTTCAAATTCATCATACATTCCCAGGTTCACTTCAACTATGTTTAATACAAGGAGTGTAAAACCATCTTCAAGAATAGTAGTTAATATGTGATGATGATCATCTTTTTTTTTCTAAATTTTCTTGGTGTTCCTCCCAAAGGTCTAGATAATGTGACAAATTTGAATCTATCTTAAGTAACAACCAAGTAGTAAAAATCTTTGGAATATCAAGAGCAAGATGCTCAAACATTTATTATTGTTCTGAAGAGATGCTTATACTGGATATAGAGATAGGACTTGATGGACCTTGTGCAACCTTTAGGGATGAGCAAACTTTCCCATCCTAGATCACCTAAAATAGGTTTTCACTCAAGGGTTTGTCTTTTTCTTTACATTTTTCCTTGATCAATGAGTGTCTCAAAGAGGTTTTCACATAAAGATATCTATGTTTTATCTTTGTTATGACCAATAAAGTTTATATTCTCTCTAAAGTAGGCAAAATAATTCAATGAAAAATCAAAGCCTTGTTTTTTATCACCAATAGGAAATCAATCTCTTAGGCCCATGTATTCTATAATTGATTCTTCATTTTAAAATTCATTAAGCCATATGACCAAATTTTGTTGTTCACAATCAATGAGTTTAGGATGGAAAAGGCATAGGGAACAATGCGGTGTTAAGATCATAATGGAATTTTGATAAAATAAATTCGAGTCACCTAGATCATCAAAAAGGTTATAATAGGAATCTACGTCACTACTAGGAATCTCATTACTAGTCGATTCAAAATAATCACTATCAAAAGTCATGAGGTCACCCTAGGTGGCATAAATCTAAGACCATGATTTAAATTAGGTACTCCAACTAATAAAGGTTCTAGGATTCCTTTTACTCGTAGGCCAAGGCCTTTTATTGTATAATCAAAGTTATCCATGATCTTATTAGGGATAGGATATTTTGGATTCTAAAAGTAATTAGCAATGCCATTAGAATATAACTAGTTTCCTTCTATGAAAACCTCTCAATCCTTTTTTGGTGAAGTAATAGGTACAAATACCATAGGTGGTTTCCATTATTCTTTCTTCTATTTCCAGATCAAGTTGGGTTTGTTATGGATTTTAGAAGGTTTGGGGTTACCAAATGTTTTGGGAGACTTCGACAACTTAGCAACATGAGAGACATCCTTAAGATGGTACGTGGAAATTCCCATGTCTTCTATAACAACCTATTTTTTAAGAGTTGTGGGAAATGGATTAGCCAAAGTGGAGATAAGGTCACTATGGTTGATATAATTAGATGGTGGTGGATTTGAAACTTATTATTATTTGTAATGAATTAAGAACCAGGACAATAGTTATAATTGTAGAACTCAACCTCTAAATGTTTGAAATACTAATAAGCTTGTAGATTGGTGGGAATAGTAACCTTGATTCCATCATGGGGAAACTTAAGGACTGATGCAAGGTAGATGGAATGGTTTAGACTTAATGGATCTAAGGATGAACAAAAAGTATGGTATATGGTAGCTCAATGTCTAAAATATGTAATAATGTGTGGTGGGAAATAGACCCAATAATGATCAATAAATAAATGGTACCAGAAGACTCCCTCTCAACATTTTTGTAAGCCTTTATGGTGATCATCTTTGGTTGAATGTCCTTCATAGTGTATCCCAATCTTTGTATGAGTTTGAGGGACACTATGTTTAGCCACGAACCATTATCTATAAAAACCCATTTGATCTTATTGTTTTCAATGATGACCTCAATATACAATGGGTTTTTATGGCTTAGACCTAGGGTGGACATGTCTTTTTGATCAAATGTGAGCTGTCAAAATGAAGACAAGTGTCCAACTAGTGTTTGAAACTATTCAAGATTAATATCTTTGGGAATAGTTGATTCTTATAAAAGGCTATTCAAGATAGTTCTATAAACTTTATATATATATATATATATATATATATATATATATATATATATATATATATATATATATATATATATATATATATATATATATATATATATATATATATATATATATAAGAGATCAAAAATATAAATTTTCATAGGGGTTTTACTTAGTCTGATAAACTATAAAGCTTTTCATTTGTAGGACAACACGACTTGGTCTTGGATAACACAATGTTAGGAATCAATTATGAAGGCACAATGTTCATGTTGGGTCAGTGGAAGAAGAGTGTAAAGGGACCTAAATGGTAACTCATGAGTGTCTAGTTGTGATTACACAATCTAGAGTTGTCAAGGTGTTATTAGGGCCTTGGAGAGTGACTCATGGGCATCTAGTTGCATTGAAACAATTTTTAGTCAATGAGGAGCCATTATAATTAGAGTAAGGGTATTGTCTAGAAATAGTAACCCATGTAAATGAAGTCATAACTAAATTACATGAACTCAACATGGCATTACTAGAGGGATATGGTATTGATCCTATAAAAATGGTTCTAATACTACTCGGAATATAAGATGGTTCATAGGATTTAATAGTAACAATGGTAATGTGGGTTGCATAAATGTGTCCCACAATTTTGTTATAGTCGTAAGGCATATTGTTGTAACACAAGTTATTAGCATGGGTATTATGATCTTGATTATGATCATCTTGATTATGATTTTGAACCTAAATTTGGTTATGATTATGCCACTAATTATGTCCTTGGCTTTGATTATTATTTGATGGTTGTTAATTATGTCAAGGAAATGGATCTTGGTAGATTCCCATATCTTGATTAGTGCCCTATGGAGCAAGCTTGATCTCAACTTCACCACTCTCAATCAAATATTCAATAATGTGTCATAATTGGATGCAATGATAAGAATTGTGACCAAAAACATGATGGAATTTACACCATTCATTATCCTTGTACCAATCTAGATTTAGTTGATCTTGAGGAAATGTCCTTGGTACCAGACATATAATCAATTTAGCTACTATGAGATTTGGGAATAATATCTCAACAAGCTCTCTCAGTTTACTAAAGACTATGAATCAATTTTGGAATGTCCTCCTTGATGGTTGTCTTTACAAATTGCCTAGTGCATTAAGGGGAACTAATTGTCTTTATACATGTCTTGTTTTAGTTACTCCATTCCCTACCATATTCTTGTTCTTTTTAAAACCCTTAGGTTTATCTTGTGCAACCATTTAAACTGGTGATTGGGTTTTATTTTATGTTTAAACCTGCACATAAATATTGACAAGGCTTTTGGTAATAAGTGCCTTCTAAATCTGAACCACTTTATCTAAGACATATATTTAAATATGTTCACATAAGCAAGTCATAGATTATGTTCTACCTTAGGGTGTAAATTATATGCAAATATGTTTGCCAATTAGTTGTCTAAAAAATTATGTTGGAAGCAACCAACTAATGCCCTCCACCTCTATAGATATATTGTGAAGCTTTCTCTATCATGTTTTTTTGGCTTTGCACAAGTCAAAAATGATCAATTCATGTTCAATGTTTTATGAGAATTTGTTGACAAACTTTTTAGATAAGTCTTTCCAATCAAAAACCAATCCCTTTGGTAACTTAAATAGCCAATCTATATCTTTTCCCACTAAACTTCATAGAAACAAACAAATCAAATAAATGCTACTATAATCAACCTCTTAGTATAACATAAAGAATGCCTAAATGTGTTCATGAGGGTCACCCTTTCCTTTGTATTTAAAAATTTTATGTGCCTCAAAATGAGATGGAAAGGGGAATTGGAGAATACTCAAATCAAATGGATATGGACATATCTCATCAAATTTGTACTTCTTGAATCTATTTTTAGTCTCCAATCAAGACATGATCTCATTCATAGAATTCCACTCTTGCATGTTTGGTTCATTCATGGGTAGAACATAATTATGTTGGTGTGGTATGTCCCCTTGCTATTGTTGGGGTGGTATGTGCACCTATTTTTGAGTGGATTTGCTAGGGATATACACCCTACAATCCATGACTATGTTTTGGTTCTCTCCTTGAGTTGAGTAAGTAAGCCACTAATTCCTTAGAATCTACCACCTTGAATTATATGTGTTCTTCTAATTTTGGGGAGTCTATGGTTTATTTGCCAAAGTATGTGTTGGTTGAGATGAACTAGCCAAATTATTTTGTATGATTTATTCAATGTGTACTAAATGTTTTGGTCTTTGGTAATTTGATGGAATAAGAGGTTCTTGATGATTAAAAAATGTATGCTCTATGTCTAGAAAATAATATTGTGAAACCTCTTGGGATTTAGGTTGTTTGATTGAGACATCTTGATCTATCATTTTTTATGTTCTCAACTAGATTTTGTGTTGGTTCAACCACATTACCTTGTTCTTTGGAAGCCTCATTATGGATCGAAGTAGTAACTAGAGTGTCTATCAAGTGCATGATAAGTTGTTCTATATATTTTTGACTTATATTTTTGATCTTGGTGGTAAGATCTTAATCAATGGATTTCGACTCTATAAGTACTTCCTTTCCTTTGATAAAGGAAGGTATGTTTGTTTTAGTAATGTTCATGAAAGATTGTTCTCATTGTTTCTCTCCTTCTCTAACCAAAGTATGTAACTATGCCATAGGAAAGTCTGAGGTTAGTCTATTACTAAATTAAATCAACCTTAGGAGTGCTTCATTCTTATCCTCTTGGGGTTGATATTCCAAAAAATCTTATTTGGATCCTACATTCATGGGAATTTTTTTAAAAACCATAAAATTTCCTTGATCATCATAAAAGTGTTCCTCCTTATAGCTAGGGCTGTAAAAGGCCCCACTACGAATGTTCCATTGAGTCATGTCTAGAAAGGTTTCTCTCTACATTTGGTAAGATTTGGAAAATGTTTTGAAAAAATTTAAACAAGGTACATGTTTTTATCTTTTCTAGACAAGTGATAAGGCACAAAAGAGACTATAATAAAAAAGAGGTGATGTAGTACCACATAATTAGAGAAATGCATCCATGAAATTACTCAACCTTTGGTAGGGCTGAAATCGTATAAATTAGAAGAGGGTATGATAACTCACAGACCTAAGTGCAAATTAATACACAAAACATAGGTTGAGAGATACATAAACAATGTAAAATCTAGTTGAACTTTGATGAGTTGTGACTAAGAAATTAGAATAAATCCATTTAGTTTAGGAAGGTGATAATTCAAATGAAAAACTCAAGATGTGAAAACAAGCAAGAATTACTAAGTATAAAAATAAAAAAAATGGGTAGCACAACACCACCACATGGTAATAGGAGGTAGAATAAAATGTGTTATAGAATTTAGAGGTGAGCAATACAATTGATGATATAAGTTCACAATGATCAGATGATGATGATTCTATAAAAGGCCTTCAATCAAAATGGGAAATTGAACCCAAGTTAACTCAAGTCAAGTGCAAATGGTAAAACTAATTAACACATTAACCTAGAACTTAGAAATGTGTAATTCTAAATTTGATTTATCAATGAAGGAATTAAATATTTTGGAAAATGGTTTAGACTCAAATTGGCAACATAACTATGCTAATCAGACAACTCAAACACAAAGTTTAAAGATAAGAATTTGAACAAGGCAAAGATGATTTGGATTTGACTATCGTAATGCCTCCTTGTTAAAAAAATGGTGGATAATGTGTTTGATTATGATGTGTTGTTTACAAATAAGTTTTGACTCAAATCAAGACCAAGTAAGTAAAGACTAAGAAGATAAAATACAACTAAATAAATCATCTTAAGCCCTAAAATAACAAGGTTTCTTTGTATTATTGAAATGTATCTATATACATGCTCTTGGAAGGATTTTAATAATCCAAAAATAAAAGCACATGAGTTGGTAGGGTATGTTACACCTCCTTTCTCCCAATATATTGTATGGTGGCATGGACTTCGGGTTACTCACCTTGCATTGACAATACCCTATGGCAAGTGGGGTTGTCTAAAACTTAAATTTATGACTATCTAAATGGTCCTAAGCATGGCTAATGCTAGATATGAAACATGTAAATGGGATCCACATTAATCAGCTTGTTTTGAAAAGGTATTGTCCTTTTCACAACCACTACATCCATTAATTGCTCAGTGTAGTGTAATATCCTGATTGATCATATGTTCTGAGCTAGATTGTCACTAATGAAGTTTATTTAACCACTCAAGAAAATGTCCCAGTGAGTCACCCTCAATTTATATACCCCTCACCCCATGGAGAGGGTTGAATTCAATGTTATAAGATGAAACTATGGGTCAAAGCATCCCTAAAGAACTCATGAATAGGCTATGAACTCCACTCTACAAGCCAATTACATACAAATAAATTATCTAAATGAAATGGATTTAGAGGTTATTTTTAGATCACCCAAACCATAGGTTTTTTGGGGAGAGCCTAGACAAATTCCTTTTTATGCCTTGGACAAAGTCATAATCATAATGAAAAGGTGCTTTTGGTCACCCGAGTTCCCTATAGGGGATGGGGGGAGAGCATACATGCGCTCTTCATTTTTTCTCAAACAATCTAAAAATAAATAGATGATTTGCATAAAAAAACACTTCAATAAAATTTGCAATTTAAGTGAATGTTAATTTTATACACCAAATTGAAATGTTTTGTGAAGTTCTTGGCCTCTTGGCCTTAGTTTTTAAAAACTTAAAAAAATATTCACAAAATAATCAAATAAACCATCTAAGTTCCTTTTAAACACTAAAGGGAAGGTTATAGACTCAATTATGCTTAAATTGATTACTTTTCCATGCAAGTCCTATAGAAAATGTTAGATATTTATCTTTATCTTTGAAGCATAATTGATAATGAATCAAGCAAGTTTAGAATTCCTACTCTTGGGTTCTCTATTTTTTACACACAGAGACTGACGTAGTTCAACAATAACTGATGCCAATTGTAGTAAGAATGATGTCAGTCATAAAGAACCATTATCAGTAAAAAATGACTGATAATGGTCACTTGTGAACCTTTAGGCAAAAAACATTTTTTGCAAAAATGCTTGTTATCATAATATTAGGATAAATCTCTAAAATAAACTTCTAGATTAGGTAATAAATGTTCAGATCAAAGACTTATAAACCCTAATTGACAACTACAACTTTGAATAAAGCTCAAAAATATAAATTATAGTCATGTTTTCCCTATAACCTAATTAATGATAGTTATTCTTAGTCAATACCAATTATTCATAACTAACATCGGTCGTGGTGTGACCTGTGTATCAACAAAAAATATTAAAAACATGGGAAAATGATCATCAAAATTATTTGTTAATAATTTTTAAAGACTCTTTATATTTTATAAAAATTATAAAGTGTCTCCCTTGCTTTAATGGGTTGTGTGTACCACCAGGTGTGCCAAGATGTAAAGATGTATTACAAAGATGGTTAGATCAATAATTAGTCAAGAAAACCAATAAAAATGCATAAACAACTAACAATATAGGCCTACCTATTCAATGGGGTGTGTAAATGATAATTAAGATAAAATTAAAGAAAGAAAATGTAAGTTAATTCCCATGACTTTCCCATCACCCAAATGTGGCTCAAAATGTGTTTTTCCCCTTGATTTGGTGCTCAAGTCTTCAACAATGGTGAAAGGCAAGCTCCTCCACCATCTTAAGAAAACCAACTATAAACTAGGATCATGATATGAAATTAAGGTTTATGCTTATCAATGAAGCTATCCTATTGTAAATAAATCATTATCAAATTACGCTTAAATGGTTTGTAGAGAGAATCTTGCATTATAAGTTTACACAAATTAAGCTTAAACATATAAGTGAGTGGCCTCTTATTTATAGATTTTATACGATGATCAAGATCAACCATGACCATACATATCAATATCAAGATGTGTGTCTATGAATTAATCAAATTATTTTAATAAAATCTATAAATATCCTCATAATGATTTGGGAGGAAGGGGAATTAAAGAGGCAAGGGAAGCCATAATCCTGATATTTGTTACATTTATGGATTATGGATGCCACCCCAAAAAATAACCTCACTTCATGATTTAGTAAATATGAATCAATTTACAATAAAGAAATATTCAATAACTTTCATGGAATTCTTAATTAAGCTCATAATTTGGTTTAATTTGTCTAGTAAGATTAATCAATTTTTGAGCAATTCTTTGAAAATTAATGCACAATTAATCAAAATGGTCAAAAAGTCATATTAATGGGTCATAATTTGATTGTATAGGAACTAGAAGGCAATGTTATTTGTTTATAGATCATTATCCAATTTAGGATTTTGTTGACACAAAATAACACATGTACATGTCATGTGCTTTTGAATTAGAAGAAAAGAGTTATATAGAGCACCAAAATGCATTTTGGTCATTTTGACATAAAATAATTTGAGAAAAGTTAATAATAACATAAAATACATTTCCCAATTTAGGGATATATTAACCTAAATAAACACTTGTATACGACGAGCTTGAACCATTTAGTGCATTTAAGTGATTTTGGCCCAATTTGTGCATTTTTACAAATTTTGAGTAAGATTGATGATTTCAACACAATGGTGTTAGGAATTAGATGTCTACACCAATAAGATGCATATGAACTATTGGATAATTTATAGAATAATAAGGTAATATATGAATTCATGGGCCTCAGCTATAATGTACCACTTGGTGATTATAAAAAATGATTTGATATTACATTAGACCCTGATGCCTATTTTGGAGAGTAGGTGAAATTCTTTGGTCAAAAATTAAAAGATAAAGAAAATCAAACATTGAGATCCCAAAGTGAAAGCCTCTTTGAGGCACTTTTGGACTAGGGTAAAAGTAAATATAAAGATAAATATGAGTCCCATGGTAAAAACCTATTTTAGATGTCATTAGATGGGGAAGTTCACCCTCTCTTAAATGTATCCTAGGCCTCCTCCAATACTATAATTTCATGCCAATTAAGAATCAGTTGATAATAATAAAAAATATTTGATCAAATTATTCAAGATTATCCACATGTCTTTAATCAATGACCTTTGATAGATCTTGATGATTCAAACTCTTCCTATTTGAGAGAACTTAATGAGCCAATCCAACTACTACATCAAGATAAAGATCACCGTACCACTTTACCTACTATTTTAGAGGATGGTTCCACTTTACTTGTGGAAGAAACCACTAAATTTAATATTGTAAAACTTTATGCTCCTTAAGAGATCAAAATTTAAGCAATCCCTCACAAAAGAATAACATGAAGTCCTTACTGCTCTTCTCAAATAATTTGTAGACATTTTTGCATGGTTTTATTCAAATATGCAAGGCTTGGATCCCACCTTGGTTATGCATATCCTTGTCATACATATTGATTCCAAGCCAATAAAATAAAAATTGATAAACATGACACTCGCATAGTGATTATTATATATAAATAATTGGAGGCAATATGTATTCATCTTATTGATTATTTAGAGTGGATTTCCAACATAATTTTTGGTCAGTAAAAAGATGCATGTAATTCGATTATGTATTGATTTTAGAGATATCAATAAATCATGTCCTTAGGATGATTTTCATTTTCCAAATATTGATATGATTGTATATTCTACATCTGGGTATGATATTCTATCTCTTATGTATGGTTTTTCTAGTTATAACCAAATTAAAATTACACCTAAGGACTAATACAAAATGACATTCACCATTCCATGGGGAATGTTTTATTATCAAGTAATGCCTTTTGGCATCTATAATGTCAGTTCCATATACCAATGTGAAATAACTATCATTTTTCATGACATGATAGATGATATTATTAAGGATTATGTTGATGATATCCTAAAAAAATCCAAGACTAAAACAATACATCTAGAGGCATTGCATAGAATATTTGAACATCTTCATGAATATAAATTTTTTTAACCCTAAAAGATGTTTTTTTGACATTAATTTAGGTAAATTACTAGGCTTTATCATCTCTCATAGGGCCATCGAAGTTGATCCATCCAATGTTAAATCCATTACTTAAATGCCTCCACCTTCTAATTTAAAGAAGATCCATAGTTTGTAGAGTAAATTTCAATCTATCAAGTAGTTCATATATCAATTAGTAAACTCATGCCATTATTTCACATATATTATAAATATAATAACCACATTTTCATGGAATTTATATTTTCAATAAGACTTTGAGTAATTGAAATAATATCTATCTAATCCACCCATTCTATTTCCACCTACCCCAAGAAAACTGTTGCTTCTCTACATTTGAACAATCCAACATGCTTTTGGGGCACTCCTAGCATAACATTATGATAAAGGGAAATAAAGAGTAGTGCATTAATTGATTCAAATATTAGGAACATATGAACATAATTACACATCCATTGAAAATATTGTTTAGCCATGGTGTTTATAGCCCAAATATGACATTACATGCTCAACAATAAGACCATAGTCATTGCCAAAGTGGATCCTCTTAAGTACCTACTTTCCAAGGCAACATTGGCTGGTCATATGGCCAAATGGGTACTACTATTAAGTGAGTTTGAGATTGAGTATGTGTATCAAAATGCCATTAAGGGGAAAGTTCTTGTTGATAAGCTTACAGAAGCACACCTGACATATACCAAACAACTTCTATTCATTTTTCCTGATGAGTCCATCATGAATCTTGAGGAAACTTATTCTAAATCAAAAAAATAGACACTCTATTTTGGTGGTTCCTATACTTTAATAGGTTTTAGATATGACATTTTATTCATAAAACCACAAGGCGATCTCATTCCCAAGGCATTTAATATCAGTTTCACTTGTACTAATAACATAGTTGAATAAGAGGCCCTTTTGTAGGACTTCATCTAGAAATACAATGGAACATCAAACATTTACATGTTCATGGGTATTCTTAATTTATTATCAATTAGTTAATAGAGCAGTACCAAATAAAAGAATAAAAACTTATTACATACAAGAAGATGGTGGATAATCTAGTACAAAACTTTGATTACCTCTAATTTAAGCAAAATCCAAAAAAAATAATAGGACTACCAATGTAATGGTAACTATTAGTTCATTAATGTTAATTTTAGATCATGTTGTTGATTACCTATTCCTTATCAAACATCTCTTGAGGCTAACTCATGAATGTCCATTGTCTAAAATGGTATGTGATCTTATTAGTCCCAGTACACCTTGCTACACTAAAATATTTTCCTATCTCCATGATAACACTATACCTCCTAACCTTTCCCATAAAAGATAAAAATCCTTCATTCATAGTACCTCTCATTATACCATACTCAGTGCCACACTCTATCATAGAGGATATGATGGAATTATTCTTCGTTATGTATCTTTGGTAGAGTCATGATTAGTGATTAATGAAGTACACAAAATGATTTTTGGGGACCATACCAGTAGTGTGGTCATTGCCAAGAACCTCCTACATCTAGGGCATTATTGGTCCACCATGGAGGCCGATGCAAATCCTTATGTCAAAAAGTGTGAGGATTGTCAAAAACATGCTAATGTTATTCATGCTCTAGCCAAATAATTATAGCCGCTTACTATACCATGGACATTTTCCATATGGGGACTCAATATCATAGGTAAAATACATCCTACTTTTTCTAATAGCCATAAATATATCCTCACTGCCATTGAATACTTTACTAAGTGGGTTGAAGCCATTCCCCTCACTTATGTAATAGGTAAGCAGATATCCAAATTCATACTCAATCACCTCATTTTTCATTTTGGTATTCCTTTTGACCTAATTTATGATAATGGTGGCTGCTTTAAAAATAAGGATGCCAAATTCTTCTATGCCAAATACCAAATTACATAACACTTTTCCACTACTTTTAATCCCCAAAGCAACAACCAAGTTGAAGCATCTAACAAAACCTTGGTTGAATCCTTAAAAATATCATTACTGCTTTTGGCCATGATTGGTATCTACAATTATTTCCTGCCCTCTAGGCCACCATACCAATACCCAAACTCTAATAGGAGCCACACCATACTCCCTCATTTATGGAACTGAATCCATTCTCCCTATTCAGATTGAGTTGCCTTTGTAGATTTTACTAAAGAATATCATTGATGAAAAGGAATACCAATTTTATTAGTTGCAAGAATTAGACCTACTTGAAGAAAAGTGAGTAGCTGCTTTGAAAAAATTTAGGCATATCAGAATAGGCTATGCCATAGCAATAACAAGCATGTCAAACATAGAGATTTTGAATTTAGAAACCTAGTCTTGAAGGAGAATCATAAAAATACCAATGTCACTCATGAAAAAGAAGGAAATTTTGAACCTAATTAGCTGGGCCCATTCATCATCACTATAAATTATGGATCTAGAGCATGCAGATTGGCCACACTAGAGAGAAAAGAGATGAATAAGCCCATGAATATTATGCATCTTAGGAATTTTTATACTTGATTTTCTTGAACATTATCATGAGGACCCCTACTTGGGGGCATGACCATTAAACACTTTCCCTTCATCCCCATTTTCTATTTGTACTGGTTCCCATTTAATCTTACTCCCTTGTTCTAGTACCAATTTTGACCTTGATTCTAGTTCACAAATTACTATAAATAGTTTTAGATGACAGACTCAGAGAAAGTTTCTAGTATAATATTCAAATTAGGTCATCATCAACACATATTTGAAATATTCACTCAACACATGCATGCACGATTGCTTTGATTAATAGTTCTTGAAAGTTGTCTTTTTCATCCCTTTCTTTCCATGTGTCAATTCATATTGATCCTTGAAGCAATTTATATACCATATCTATTTATATAGTTCCCCCTACTATTGATTTATATTATTTTCCACCTAAGGTAGAAATACATTGACCTAAGATCCTTTTTGAACTATGTAGGCAATGATCAATTCATGTTGAGGTTAGTTCAATCACCCCTTTCCAATGCTCTCACCATTTTATGAGTAATTTAAGCAATTTTATCCTCATTATATATATTTTAATCCTTAATTGAGTAGAGATACTTTTTAAAAAAAAACTTAAAATTTTGAAAATCCCAAAACCAACCTAAAAAATAAAAAATAATAAAACTAGAAAAGAACTGAAATCTCCTTAAGAGATATTAAGTCACAAAAATTTCTACTTGATTTGTCCTCTTGTTCACCATTATTATTTTTAATTCCATTTGATTATTCATTATTCTTGATTTTTCACTCAACACACTCACCATATTGTGTACCCATTATTATTTTCCTCTATGTTCACATTTTGTACCTATTATTTTTATTCTATCCCATATCCCTGAGAGAACTACATTTGTCTTGCAGTTCATGTTGGATCAAGTGTCCATGGGACTATGTAGGTATCATCCTCTTTCCTAGCACATTTGGATTCATCTCAACCACCCTTTTCTTATTCTTCTATTCCCCCTTTCCACTTTTGAACCATTATGCATGTTGGACTTGAGATCCATGAGTCATACTTGTGCCAACAAATGTTTAGTTATTTATGCTTACAACAAACCATCATTACAGACATCAAACATTGAAATATGCCAAAAAAACTTGAAAAAAAAACATTCAACACATTCCAAAAACATTTAAAACAACCAAAAACCATTTTATTTTATTTAGTGTGTGAGGCATCGCATAATGCATACAAAGAGGCATACACACCAAACACATGGTAATAAGATTACATAAATATCACCTAAGGCACATACAAACATTTTTCTACTACTCAAACATTACACCTTCATTTGGTTATTTTCCTAGCATTGTATTAATTATTCGATGACTCTTCATTCAAAACAATCCATCTTCCTTGATGGTTGCTTACTGAACTGACATTAGCAACTTTCCTCCTTAGACACATTCAACTTGCATGTCTAGTTTCTCCACAATTTTTACACACTATTATAGGTTATTCTAGATGATCCCTGTTCTTCCTTGCATCAATGGCTATCAATGGGCATATTCTACTCCTATCTTCCAAATTCTTCATCACAAGAAAAAACTCATACTTCAATCTTTATATTACACCCTACTTAGCTAATGAAACCATGACATCTATTTGATTATTATGTTAAGCTTGTGTGAGTCATGCATATCATCACCTCACATGAATCCCCTTAAAAAGTGGGGATTCCATCCATGAAAAACTTGTAGTTGTTCATTTTTTTGGCCTTGGGTTGTGCTCTCCTACTTTGCATCTTTCATAGCAAAAATCTCACCTTCTTCACTGCAGTTGAGGTTGAGATTAAGGTTGAATCTCTATCAACTATTATTGTCACAGTAATTCTTATAGAAGGTTTATAACTTGGTAAAACATATATAATACCTACATGTTCACCTCATATATCATGTTAGGAGGTGGTGGTTGTTGATCATATCTACTTGAGTTCCCATTATTTCCATTATGTGCCATTTTCAATTTTTTTCAATTCTCTACTTTGTCGAGACCCTAAAAAACAAATGGATTCACATTAGAATTTTGTTCTTAGGATGGTGAAATAAGTATCCCTCATGATCATTGTTCCTCAATGACATGTTATCCACTCTACCAATTTAATACATCCCATGATTCCATTGATTCCACATAATATTCCTTCCACTTTAAAAGGTTACATCTACTCACCTTTCAGTGTGGACACGTAACCTCGAATCAAATAGTCATCCTGAAAGGTAATTAGTAATTCATGATCTCCTTTATTATCATGTCATGACACATTATAAATGTCCATGTAATATGATCTACATCTAATGTTTTGTTTTATTTTCATACCTTGAGGTCTTTGTGGCTTGTGGTTTATTAAATAGTTATCAACTCTACCCCACCTCCAACTGTATATGTAATATCCTGGGTCATAGAGATTCATACTAGTAAGGTCTCACTTAGTGAAACCCATAGATCACTAGTACCAATGTAATAAGATAGAGGATAAATACATAGCCACCATTTTCTAAGATTTGATCTATATCTCTTGAATTAGGCATAGTCCATCACATATCGCTCACTACATTGATGATTTTTTACAAAGAGGATCTAAAAAAACTTAAAAGAAAATATTTGTAGGTATATATTATAATACAACCCATAAAACTTGGCTTTTAGAGATGATTATATTTTGTGAAAAAGGCTCTGTAGATTGTGATAGACACCTATCTTATAAAACTCAGCATGTAGTGATAGATGTTACCATTTTTCTTATGTCCTCATACAATTTTAGAAGTCATAGCCTCCTCATGACCTAACCTCTCCTTTGAGTAATATCCATACCATTTGTGGTGCCTTAATCTTATTTTAGGCTCCTATTTATCCTTGCTTATCATTTAGTAGTCCCTAATCTTACCAAATGTGGGATTATTATACTAGCTTATTAGTATTCATTTTTCATTTGGGGCACTTCTAGATCAATATATTTTTCTTACGATCTCACCATTTTGTGAGCATACTAAGTCACACTCTCATTTATTTGTGAGTTAAAACATTATGAATCTCATAATATTCCATTGAGTTTAGATTCTAAAAATTCAAAATAATCAAAAGACCTAAAAAATGGATATGGCTTACAATTTCAAAATGAGATATAAAGCCCCCAAAATCCAAAAATATTTTTTCATATCTTAAATCCAATAAAAATCCTTAATCCACTCCTTTTAAGTCCTAAACCATTATTGGGATGTGTCTTTACCAAATCTACCCTATGGGGGTAGATTCATTATTAGTTCCAATTATTTTATCCACTTGGAGATGTGGCATTCCCTTGCATGTATCCTTATTTGGGGGCCTCATCTATTTATCATTATCATTGAGCCCTCACACGTGGATTTAGACTTGGTTAAAGAAAAAGATGTTTTTTGTTGCTTTGTGTGTGTGTGTGTGTGTGTGTGTGTGTGTGTGTGTGTGTGTGTGTGTGTGTGTGTGTGTGTGTGTGTGTGTTTGCTCATTTATTTACTTTTTTATGTTATTGCCTTGACTCAATCCATTATGTCAGCAAGTTACCATCATGGTTCTTCCTATTACACATTTGTATTTGAGTCAATCTATTGGCATTTGTAAGCATTATCATCATGGTTTTTTTATCATTGGTGTGTTGTTATTAATTCTCTATTAGATCGAGGGTTAGTCCTTATGCACATTAAAACCAAGTCATGATGGTGTTTTATATCATTGTGCATACTATTTTATTCTACATAAAAAATCTAGATCTAGGAGTCTACTTGATAATATTGTAGCACAAAATTTCCTGGTTCACTAAATCTCCATCAACTAGACCATATTGTTAATTTTTTTGTTCTTCATGATACATATATGCATATACAAAAAGTCATGATTATTTAATTAAATTTTTTCCAATCCAATCAAATTATTCTTCAATCATTATCTTATTCTTTTGTTTATCATTTATCTTATCACATTGATCATTCACAGGGTCATAGTTTTTTTCTAGCTTCTTCATTTTTAAAAGTCATTATACCATTATACCTATATTTGCATCACTACTCTCCTTTTTAATCTATGTGATAGGTTAAATCCTTGAATTATGCTTTCCAATTAATTAGTTAACCATTTTCATCCTTTAGTAATGAAATATACCTCAGGGTAAATAATTTGGACCGATCAATGATTACATCCACTCTAATTGGGCAATCTATTTATATATATGTACCATCATCTTTAGGACCTTGTACCATCTTTTCTCCCTACTAGAAAAAATTATTCTAATTCCAAGCATGTAGCTTTTTGCCCTATTTAGGGTTAGTTAAAGTGTGCCACTTATTTTGGGATGCATCTTTCCCACTTATCCCCACCTTGGGGCCAATTTTACTCTATTGTTCTAAACCATTATGATCAAAGTGTGTAAGCATTAGCTCATTTGGATTGAGCTTATCCATGAGTTAAGTTCACCAATATTATTCCTCTCTTTTTTGAGAGCCCATCCAGGTCCTGCATGCCCTATTAAACACACTACACACTCTTATAATTGAATATATGACCTTTGAATGAACTTAACCCATGTAGTATTTTAACAAATTTTTCATTCTTTAAAAATCAATTACTTCATCAGTGTCTCTCAATTACTTCTCAAAGAGGGGTAAAATGTAGAAACTTAAAATCAAACACTTTGTGTTGATTTTAATCATCCTTAGTTTTTTTAATTTCTAATTACTCATTACTATTCATAATCATTATCCATGGTTTACTATTCACATCTTTATTAAGTTAATTAATCCAAATTAATTAACTAATCTTTCCTGAATCATAAATTACATATATTTGAATCTTCACAATTTATATAATCCAAAAATCTAATTTTCCTCACATCATGGAGTCATATTCCACTCCATTTCTCTTTCCAAATTTCAAATATGCCCTAGGCCTTACCTGTCCCCCATCATTTTAATTTTAAAATATTATCTTCCTCATCTTTCCAATTTAATAATCCACCTCATATTCCACTCAATTCCACTTACCAATTTTATATTATATCTTCCTCCCAAATGAATTTTATATTCATTTATGAGTCCCACATATTCTCTAGTCCAATTTTTAAGTCAAGATTCCCATTTTGAATTAAAAACTTTCTTTTATTCTCATCCCTTGATTCTCATATCAAGAGGGATGGTTCATATTCATTTCAAAAGTCTATAAATTATAGGTTCTTCCTTGAATTTAAACAAGATTCTTCATCCTAAACTTACTATGCCAAAATTCCTATAGTAAGATCCAACATTTTCAAGGTTATTATGCCAAAATAAACTTAGAAGCTTTAGTATTATTCTATCAATTACCAAGCCACAATAATCAAGTTGAACAAGGAGAGATGATTCCCACAGTGAACTAGCATTTCCAAAGACTTCTAGCTCACCAGTTGAGCTCAATCCTATTCAATCGATTTATAAGAAGATAAATCACAAGGTAATATTTATTGTGTTCTTGTTTTCATTCTTTATTTCAATTAATATTTTATCATCACTGGTAGAGGGCTACTAGATGTTTTGATTATCTAATATTTGTTGTATTTATGATCATATAGGTTGCATATTCTTCTATTACATCAAATCCCTATCTAAAAAAGAGAGACACAATCCCAAATAAAGTGCATATGATCTATGGCTGGTTGAGTCCACTATTTGTAAAGACTGGATTGTAGAATCAATGACAATTCCTTGATTAAAAGAGTGTAGTCAATCACAAAAATAATATAGTTAGAGATCTAAAACAATGGTAGTGGGTTGTGGTTATAGAAAGCTTCAAAACTTTGGGCTCTAATGCAAGTTTTTAGATCTAAATAAGCAAAAAGTGAATTACTTATAGAGGAGCAATGGTGTTTTCATGAAGGATTTTAACTAGGTTGAACTAGAAATAGAACTTAGGAGAGACTCAAAATGAATAAATATAGAAGAGGGGGTGAGTTGAGCCAATATGGAAGTGAATACAAGGTAGAAATATCAATAAATGTGATAATAAACATGTAAAACTCATGAAAGAATGAATCCCAAAAGCTTGAATTGATGGTGATAGAACCACCCATTTTTATAAGGGTGGTTGCATAACCACTAATTTTGGTGACATAACTACCACATAATGATAAATAACCATCTTAGAGTAATATGAAACATAGCTATTTGTTATAGTTCCATTAGGATGGTTTACACAACTACCATGGCTAACTTATCACTCCTAAGTTAGTTTCGTAACCTAAGACGATGGTTATATCACCCAATAGGGAAATTTTTTTACTAATAAAATATTTTAAATAATGAGCTAAGGAAAGCTAAAAAGGCCCAAAAATGGGTTTTTAGTGGCCTAGTAGAGACAAAATAAATAGAATAGATAGGGTGTTAGAGATAACTCATATTGAGCATACATTAGGAGATCACTACATCATCATTAGACATAAAATCAAAATGTCATGATGATGCCTTGTCATGAATTCATGAGGGTGAGATATTGAGTAGTGATGTGTAGAAATAGAAATAGGGGGTTAGAGTTACTTACCTTAGTGACACAACAAAGCCACTAAGACTCTATGCAACCTATAGATATAAGACAATAATCAAGTGAAATTTTAAAAAAAGAGATAAAATAATACTATATAACCAAAACATGGATGATAATAAATACCATATATGTAGGTAATACCATACTACTTGAACTATCTCGATGGGGGATCAAATTTGGTGCCAAGTTGTTACATACCTACAAAACTATAAAACATGTTACAAAATATATAAATATCATTAAAGCATTAGTTTTAACACATGAGTCATAAAATATAGTAATAAAATGACTCTAAACATGAAAATATTCATCGAATGTGAAAATGTACCAAAAATGGAAATTTATCAAACAAAACAACTAGTTTAGGGCCTATTATATTAAAAAAAAATACTAAAAACAATTTTTTTTGTGTTAGTTTATTTGATAGATTTTTGAGCTCTAAGATACCTATGATAAATTTGAGAAAATGAGTAGCCAATAGATAGAGAATGAGATGAGGATGGATAATTTACCAATTGGAGGTGAAGCCAGGTAGAGACATGTAGGTTTTCTTACATTTTCCATTTTACCCTAATTTTACATTTTGTTCAAAATGTAGTCAAAACCCAATTAATTTTAAAAATTATAATGTTGAAATAATTATGGGGGAAGATATATTAAGAATTTATCAAAATTTAATTGATTTAGGTGAATTTATGAGTGTTTTTTAGGGTTTTTAGGAGACACATATGACTAGTGGAATAATCACTCAGGCATAAAACAACTAGTATTTACAAATCCAAGGTTATATAACCATTGTAGTAAAACCAAGACCATTTTGGTTTGTAGATTGGGTAATTATGAAACCATTACCAAATGGAAATTGAAATCACGTAGGGTGGTTAATAACTATGTACATTAGTTTCATAGCCATGTTTGACAGTTGCATAACTACCACCTACAAACATGGGTGGTTCTATCATTTTAGATCTAGAGGGAAAATTCGGATTTTTGGAGGGCAAAATTATTTTTTTGAGCTAACTTGGGTTATTTAACTATTACATGGATTATATTAATTATATCTAAGTTAGAGAGTAAGAATGGATTCCTTAAATAATAGGGCTTCTAACAATGGATGAATTGGCAATTATTGATCTCTCAAGCATTTTATGAGTTACATAGTTAGGGATTGTCCCCACATTGAGTATGTTACTATGTGACTTACTAGCCTATTGTGATCACAACCAGAATACCTTATGTTAACATAGGCCCCAAGATATTATACAATCACACTTGTGGATGTATATAAGATCACTAGACTTTTGATCATTAGTTGGTTGTTATCCCTTGAAGGGGCCATGATTTATATTGAGGCTGAGATAGGCTAAGCACTTAAAGGATGTAAATGCAGTCAATATTGACATGAAGTGTGGTGTAAAACTTTATAGGGTTGAGGGATCTATAATAACCAACTTGAATAAAGTGACCATTGATATCCTTTCCTCCCTACTAGTGGCAGATAAATGTATTGATAAGATTTTGTATAGCTAGTCCCTGATCATATGCTAGATTAAGGAGAGAGGTATTTTTTACACTTGGGTCAAAGAGATCATGTCTTGGACTTAAGGATATTTATATCACGTGGCTCAACTAGGATACTCGTCTATCAATTATCCCATGATCATAATAAGTTAGATATATGAGAGTATGATTCCCTTTGTAATGGAAATGCATATTGGTGATATGAGGTCTGTTAGTGCCACTATATGTATATATATGTCACTATTTCATGTGTTTTATTAGGCCATTGGTACTCTTACTATGATATATTTGATATCCCTTCCCTACTAAGACATGATTGGATAGTGGACATAGGAGGGAGACTATATTGCAATAGCTATATGGGCCACTAAGGTGAATGATAGGTTAATATAGGTTGAGTTTCACATCATAAATAGGGTGAATAAATAATTTTACATGGCTTATGTGGTAAACCTCTCCATCCATGTGGTTGTGTATAGAAGTGTTATGGAGGCACATGCTGAGAGATTGGGGCACTTGGGCTAGCACCCACTTATGAGAGGAGTTCCCATCACCTAACCAATTCAACCTAGAGTTGCATAGGGAAGACATATCCAACATATAATTATAATAGGATGAGGACATGCTATTAAAGGAAAGTAAAAATGATCCCACCACCTCTACCACCACCACCACCATAGTAGGATTCTTTATAGTAACAGTAGCAATAGCTAATAGGTGGACATGGTCAGGGTAAAAATTATATTGAGTTGGATGATGACCTTGAATATTTATGATAAGTATGTCATAAATTATGACTCTAACATAGACTAGAATGAGGATAACCTAGGTGAATTATTAATTTACACATTCTGGCTTATTACTTGATACTTTAATTTTAAGATTGATTACTTAACTAGTTTATTGATTTAATTTTTGTATGAATAGATTTGAATTGGATACTTCTATTTTATGTTTATAAATACCTTTAATGGATGGTGGAATATGATAAGGGATACCTTGATTAATTATTTTTATCTGGGTATAGACATGATCATAGACAAGCTACTAGTAGATCTTAGATACTAGCAAATGGGTTACCCACTAAGGTTGAGGAAACTCCTTGGTTAAGTGCACATAAGGTTGAGTAGTACTAGGATGGGTGACCTTTCAAGAAGACCTAATGGTTCACACATATAAGCATCACCTAGATGCAATGATTGATAAGTGGACCATTAATTATCATGAGAAAATGTGAACCACTACTCATGGAACATGGGTTCATGAGTTTCACTCAAAAAATTACACAGTTGAATCTTGATAGTAATATCATAATAAGATCTTAGATTATCTACTAGTATAGGATGACACATTGACATCTTCATGTCACCCTAAAATGTGTTTTTGATGCTAAATAGGTTGAGGGTGGATAAAAACACTCTTGTGGAGAAAGCCAAGAGATCATACACATTTGTATACATGATGGTATCTAACAAAGGTCGAGCTTCTTCTATCCAACAAATAATAGGCACAACCTTGTAGGGAGGTGTTAGGGAGAGAAGAGACATGATCCATCATGTTGGAGAGATATTATCCCAAGATAGCACTAGTATGAGATTTCACATGAGCCATATCCTCTATCACTCTTCTACGTTAGGATCTTCCTACAAGAGGAGACTAGGATCTTGTGTTATTGTAATTTTGACACATATTATACACCTTTTTTATTTTTGAGATTTTGAGACACATTGGTCCTCTATGGAGAAGATTGTATTGACGACTTGTGTTGTATAAAATTGATAGTATTATTATATATATGTAGAGACATTATCATTTACTTCTTAGTGATTTTTCATTATATGTTATGGTATTTTAATTTCTATGCTCGCCTTTTTAGTTTATGCACTTTAGATTGTTGGGGACCAACCAAAAAACTTGATTACTATTATGCAAGCAATTAAACACGGAATTAAACCAGAATTGAAAGTAACTAGAATCAGAAATAGCAAAGAATAAGAGATACAAGAAACCACCTTGAAAACTTGTATTAAACTCTTCCAGAAGGAAATACAATTGAAGAAACCTCTTTTCTTCCACACCTCTCAGATGTACAACTCTCTTTCCCTCAAGAGTTCTCTCTCTCAATTACAATCAACTCCAACACTTGGATTGATACACATATACAATTCTGTATTGTTACTTCTACAATAAGCTATGAAGAATTATTCCTATTATATAGAATTAGGGATCATAAGCTATGCAATATCAACCATCAGATATACCTCTTAATCTAAGGCTTAAAACAGTCCTACCAAAAATAGAAATGCAGACTCAACACCAATAGTTCAACTCATCATGCAAACAATCCATTCATCCACAAAAATAGACTTTCTAGATGCATAAGTGACCGACATCAATCCCTGCCTGTCTGCATATGACTGACATCAACTGATCTATAACCAACTCTGACAGCTCCTAGTCGACCCCTAACCAATGTCGGTCACTCCTGACCGATGCCGGTGACTATGTAACTCCAAGAACCTACAATTTACTCATTTTGTGAAGTTTTTAGCTCCACAACTTAAAAATCTCCCACTTGGAGATAAACAGTTGCACCAGTACCTATACAGCAACATCTTCTAGCTCCTCCATCTTCAAACTCAATCATGAAGACCAACAAAAGTTGAATGAAGATTCAACTTCTCCTTTGTTATCGGCTTGGTTAACATATCAGTAGGGTTCTTATCTGTATGGATCTTCTCCAGCTTCAAGTCACCATCCTCCAATACATGTCTAATGAAGTGGTACCTAAGCTATATATGTTTGGTTCTTGAATGAAAGGCTGAATTATTAGCCAAATGAATTGCACTTTGACTATCACTATATAATCTGCAACTCTCTTACTCCTTTCCTAGCTCTTCCATGAACCATGTCATCCATATCATCTCTTTGCTAGCTTCTGTGACTGCAATATAATCTGCCTCTATAGTAGATAAGGAAACAACCTTCTACAAATTTGAAATCTAGCTAACCACCATTCCACCAACAGTGAAAACATATCTTGTGGTGCTTCTTCTACCATCCAAGTCAGCTGCCATATCTGAATCTACATAACCATGTAGAGAAGTGTTTGACCCACCATAGCACAAATGCCTACTGCTGGTCCCTCTCAAATATCTGAGAATTCATTGAACTACTTTCCAGTGTTCCTTCCCTGGATTGGCCATATACTTGCTGACAACTCCCACTGCTTGGGCAATATTCGGTCTAGTACATACCATTGCATACATTAAGCTCCCAACTGCAGAAGCATATGGAACTTTCCTCATGTACTCTACCTCATCATGTGAATTAGGACACTATTCTTTAGTCAACTTGAAGTGTCTAGCCATAGGTGTGCTTACCAGTTTTGCATCCTGCATATTGAACTATTTCAACACCTTGTTCACATAATCCTCTTAAGACAAAATCAACCTGTGATTTTTCCTGTCTCTCTTAATACTCATGCCAAGGATTTTCTTTGCTGCTCCCAAATCCTTCATGGCAAATGTGTGAGATAATTTCACCTTAAGTTTAGAGATATCCTGCATGTGTGAACCTGCAATAAGCATATCATCTACATACATCAACAAGATAATATATCTACCATTATCCAATCTCTTAAAATAAACACAATGGTTAGATTGACATCTACTATAGCCATGCTTAGTCATAAACCTGTTAAACCTCAAATACCATTGTCTAGGAGCTTGCTTGAGACCATACAAGCTCTTCTTCAATCTGCACACAAGTCTCTCCTTACCTTTGACCTCAAAACCTTTCGGCTGATCCATATATATTTCTTCATCCAAATCTCCATGAAGAACTGATGTCTTAACATCAAGCTACTCAAGATGCAAATCCTCAATAGCAACTAAAGACAATATAGTCTGTATAGAAGTCATTTTAACTACAAGAGAAAAAATCTCACCAAAGTCAATACCTAGTTTCTATGCAAATCCTTTCACTACCAACCTGGCCTTATATCTCATCTGTCCATTCTCACCTTCCTTCAATCTGTAGATCCATCTATTCTTCAGTGTCTTCTTTCCCATTGGAAACTCAACCAAATCCCACGTTTGGTTCTCCTTTAAGGAATCAATCTCCTCATTCATGCCTAGGTCCCACTGATTCTTGGATTCTACCTATATTGCTTCATCAAAACTCTTTGGTTCTCCACCATCAGTGAGCAATAAATAGAATAATGAAGGGGAATATCAAATTGGAGGTTTACTTACCCTTTCTAACCTCCTGATGGGCATCTGAGACTCATTCACAACATGCTATCCACCTAAATTCTCTGACAGTGACCGACCTCGGTCACCTCTAGGCCTGTAACTGACCAACGTCAGTTTCACATGACCGATGTCAGTTCCTTTCTGACCGGCGTCAGTCACTGTCTAACCGACATCAGTTCTTGTATTGCCGACATTGATTCCTACCTAATTGATGTCAGTCTCTGTGTTTTCTTGTCTGTGATTATTCTTTCTCATGAGCTCATTTTGGACCGTCACCTCGTCCAAATCATCATGGCCCTGCTCAAAATTCTTCAACTTCATGAGCTGATCACTGTACATCACTTTTTCATTGAAAACAACATCACAGATCTAAATTATTTTGTTAGTTCCTAGATTCCAAAACTTGAATCTAAAATCTCTAGAGCCATAACCAATAAAAGTGCACCTCATAAACCTAACATCTATCTTCTTTCTATTTTCTTTATCAATGTGCACAAAAGCTTTATAACCAAAAACTCTGAGAAATGAAAGATCTACCTTTTTACCTATCCAAGCCTCTTCTAGAATTCCACCATCTAGAGCTGTAGAGGGTCCTCTATTAATTAGGTAAATTGTAGTATCCATAACTTCTACCCAAAACTCTAAGGGCAAACCAGCATGCAACCTCATATACTGTGCACGCTCCAATATTGTTCTGTTCATCCTTTCAGCAACTCCATTTTGCTGAGGTGTCCTTGAAACCATCCTTTGCCTGCATATTCCATTCATATAACAATACCAGTTAAAATTATAGCTGTAAAACTCACCACCATTGTCAGATCTAAGGCACTTCAATCTCTTACCTGTTTCATTCTCAACTAAAGCTTTCCAAATCTTAAAAGTGTCAAAAACATTAGATTTCTTCCTTATGCAATAAACCCATACCTTTCTTGTAGCATCATCAATGAAATAAAAAAAATACTGTGATCCTCCAATAGAAGCCACCTGAGCTGGTCCCCACACGTCTGTGTGAACAAGCTCCAACTTGTGCTTCTTCTTTGTTGACCTAGTCTTGAAAAAACTCACTCTCTTCTATTTCCCAAAAATATCGTGCTTACAAAAATCTAGATCTATGCTTTTCAAATCTAAAAGCTTACCTTTTGACTTAAGAATAGACATTCCCTTCTCACTCATGTGGCCAAGCATGTGGTGCCACAACTTTGCATCTACATCTGAAGTAGATAATACAGAAGGAGAATTATCAGTAATACAATTACATAGATAGAGAGTACCTACTCTCTTACCTTTGGCTAACACAAGTGCACCCTTGGAAACCTTCCAAGATTCAGTTGTGAGAGTTACTGTACAACCCTCATCCCCTAACTTTCCTATAGAAATCAAATTCCTCTTCAAGCTGGGAACATGCATGACATCTCTCAACACCCATGTGTTGCCATTCTGCATTTTTAGCTGCACTTTTCCTTTGCCAAAAATTTTACAAGGCTCATCATCCCCTAAATAAACTATTCCAAAATCTCCATGGACATAGTGACTGAAATATTCTCTATTTGGGGTTGCATGAAAAGAGGCACCAAAATCTAAAAGCCAAGATTCTATATTATTATGCAAAGAGAAAATAAGAGCATCTTGTCCAACAATACCTATAACTTTTGCTTCTTCTTTACCTTCATGTTGATTGTCTTCTTTAGGTTTTGACCAGCAATCTTTGCTTACATGCCCTATCTTTCCACAATTCCAACAGGTTATCTTCCTGCCATTTTTGGATTTGGATCTACCTCTCATCTTTGACTTAGACCTTGATCTCCCTTTCTTGCTCTTCTCTTTTTGCCTTCCCCTACTTTCAAAACTTAAAGCATTCCCTGATGTTTCCTCTATGCTTTTCCTGTGAATTTCTTCATTCAAGATTACACTAACAACATCATCTACTTTTAAAATATTTGAAGCAAATGCAATATTACCAACTGCCATTACCAAGCTATGTCAGCTTTCAGGTAAAGAGCATAAGATTAATAGAGCCTTAATTTCATCATCAAACACTATTTTGACTAAATTTAATTGATTTACAATTTCATGGAAATCATTTAGATGATTAGATATAGATCCACCTTCCTGCATTTACAAATTAAATAACTGCTTCATAAGATACACCTTATTTGAAGCTGAGGGTTTTTCATATAAATTTGCAAAAGTAGTCATTAACTCTACTGTTGACTTTGCCTATGATAAATTAGATATCATAGTAGATGCCAGACTCAATCTTATAGATCCAAGAGCCTTTCTATCAAGAACTTCCCATTCTTCATCTTCCATGTCTGTGGGCTTCTTTGCAGCTCCACCTAATGGTAAGCATAGATATTTTTGATACAGATAAATCTTCTATCTGCATTCTCCATAATTGGTAATTCTTGCCATTAAACTTCATTCTCAGTTTACTTTCTTCTGCCATTGCTTACTCCCACTCAAACAGAAACCCCTGTGAGTAACCTGTAATCAACACACACTAAACAGATCTGAACCACTTGTTAGTGAACCTGAGCTCTGATACCACTTGTTGGGGATCAACCAACAAACTTGATTACTATTATGCAAGAAATTAAACATGGAATTAAACCAGAATTGAAAGTAACTAGAATCAGAAACAATAAAGAATAAGAGATACAAGAAACCACCCTGAAAACTTGTATTAAACTCTTCTAGAAGGAAATACAATTGAAGAAACCTCTTTTCTTCCACACCTCTCAGATGTACATCTCTATTTCCCTCAAGAGTTCTCTTTCTCAATTACAATCAACTCCAACACTTGGATTGATACACATATACAATTCTGTACTGTTACTTCTATAATAAGCTATGAAGAATTATCCCTATTATATAGAATTAGGGATCATGAGCTATGCAATATCAACCATCAAATATACCTCTTAATCTAAGGCTTAAAATAGTCCTACCAAAAATAGAAACGTGGACTTAACACCAACAGTTCAACTCATCATGTAAACAATCTATTCATCCACGAAATAGACTTTCTGGACGCACAGGTGACCGACGTCGGTCCCTGCTTGTTTGCATATGACTGACGTCAGCCGATCTATAACCAACATTGACAGCTCCTAGTCAACCCCTGACTGATGTCGGTCACTCCTGACCAATGCCGATGACTGTGTAACTCCAACAACATGTAATTTACTCATTTGGTGAAGCTTTTAGCTCTACAACTCAACATAGATCACTAGGCATGTGATGATGTACCATGTAACTCTATGTTTTTAGTAAAATGCTATGGTAAATGCTTATATATGTGAAAAAAAGTGTATGAATATGATTTAATATGATGAGTACACATGACATCATAAATCTGCTAATAATTGTTTTGTAGGTGATGACTGATTTATTTTGCTAAGCATAACACATGACCTCTAATTTGTAGTAGTGGAATGAAAAGGGAGATAGTATAAATGCGTGAGATGATAAAAAACATGAAAACCATGAATGAAATTTTTTAGGATAAGGGAATATGATCTAATACTTATGATCAAGGGGGAAATGTACATCTAGCTAGACTTAAAAAATAATAACTTTGTTAGATTCTTTTATAGATGACCAACCCTATAGTATCAGTGAGTGGGATATAGTTACCCTTTTCATCATAGGCATATAGAAAAGTTTATTTAATAACCCTTTATTTCGAAACTTTTTTATTTAATAATATTTTTTAATTTATCTTTTTATTTTCTTTGTGACCCTTTACACTTAGTCTCATGTGATTAAGAAGACACATGGGCTCATCACCAAAGGATAGATATATGTGGATAAGGGACACCTCTCCTTGATTTTAGCCTCACAAAAATAATATGATGTGAGGGATCATCACCAAGGTAAGGGTGAGAGATATTGTATTTAGTTTTGATGTTACATAAACTTTTGATAAGAGTTTCCTTTTGGTTTGCTAGGCTTTTGACCTAAATATTGGCCTCATGAAACTAGTAAGATCCAAGGGCTCATCATCAGTGACCAAGACAAGTGGGTAACATCAATTTTTTTTATCATTCTGACATTATGCTTTAGAAGGCACTATAAGATGAGAGTTGATGATGGACATGTTTATAAACTAGGTTGTAGGCTAACATTTTCTAAGTTTTGTAAGAATATGTAGTAAAAATAGATATACTCTGCTCATAAGAACTAAGGAAAAATCCAATGTAATTATGATTTTGATATTTTTTTCCATGGAAGAATAGGTTAATGTGAAAAAAGTGGGATGATATGACATACTACATTATGGAAGTTGTGTTATGTGAACCAACAAGAAAATAATCACCAAACAAAACATCTGACATGCAAATGAACATGTAAACTATGAAAATCCAATGTAATGAGGGTAATGTGATACGAAAAAGATAAATTTATAAGTACAAAGAGTTCACATATTCACCAAAATCCTTTCAATCCAAATTGCATAATTGATAAGCTTGATTATTGAAATCCTTAGTCACTAAGGGCCTAACCAATCAGGTATGAACTTATGAGCTTATCCTTTGTTTTTGTCAATGTGGTTTTTGAGCCTAAAGATTATTTATCCTACATGTATTAGGAATTAATGGATGTTTTATTTTTTTGTATTTTTACCACACAATAAATATAGGTGATGTGATTATTCACAACAATAATTTTATGTTCATCTAAATCCTCTAGCTTAGTTAGTTGTGAATTTTTATACTATTCATGATCAAGGAGACCTTGGAAAGAAAATGTAATGTCTCATTTTTATAGCCTTCCAACATTTTTAGAATATCTAATTTTCTCAAAGAGTGCATACATTTTCATAAGGGAATTAAGTTAGTGGCATTGTGTTTAGGGTATCAAAATGAATCCATTATTATTTTAGGGAGTAGTTACAACATTTTATAAAGAGTATAAGGAGCTCAGGAGTGAGATCACTATTCACATGTACTATTCATGGTGATGTGGAAAGTGATGTAGGTAATGATGTAGTAGAGGAGGTGGATTTTGAATAATGTGGCATAACCCAAAAGGAATATTTCATGGATAAAAGGATTATTTGAAGAGTGGGGCATAGCTTTGACTAAAGGATAGGTTTCTTTTTCCTAAGTGACCCACATTGCTTTCTCTTGCATGGATGAATAGTTGGGGTGCCACCCTTGGGTGGAATATTTTTTTGGCATGACATTAAATTAAAAATATGATTAAATTTTATCTATTAATATTAGGTGTACATGGGGAACAGGACAAGAATTCATTACTGTAGATTTGGCTCACATGTGGAAGTGGGACACCATTTCTGGGGTCACATGGAAAGTGGGAGAACAAGATAAAAGAGGGGATAATCAAGTGATTCCAATTTTAACCATTGGGTATATGACAAAAAATATCATACTATTGCTCACATTTGTGAAGGTGGGGTGCTAAAGTTAGAGTCACATGGGGTGACTAATTTTATCTGTCCTTTTTGACTAAATTGCACAACAAGACAACTCTTCACATGGGTTAGTATGCCCACATGTGAATGTGGTGCCATATTATCTCTCATATCCTCTCTTATATATTTAAATTATATAAGTATCATGACTCTCCATTTATAATTCATTCTTGATTACTTATCTAATCCCCCCCCCATTTGTGAGGTTTGAACTTGTGTTCAATCTTTCCTAACCAAGGATGAAATCCCTTAGATATTGTGAGATTAGGAGGATGAAACCATTCCTAGTTTACATTGTGAATTTGAGGGAAAAAACCCTCTCATTCATATGAGTTTATTCTATTTAAGAGTTACAATCAAGCTTCATAGTAGATTTAGAGTTCCAGTGTGGAGGTGTGTTATTGCAGGATCTCCAGTATAGTTGGAGACATTAGTGTATAGTTACAATATTTGTAAGTGTGTATTGAATAATTATTTAGGGTGTTTATATATAAGTAAGTTTTTGGTATTGTATCAAAATTAAAATAATTTTATGTAAGAGTTGTCTTTTATGAATATTGTCCCAAATAATATTATTTGTAATTCAATTATTTGTATTATAAACCAGAAATTATAGTGTTATTGGTTTGATAAAAAGGGTTATTATATAAATATGCTATGTTGATAAGTTATGATTTTCATATTTGAAACTAATTCTATTTGGAATTAGGGGAAACTTAGGCTTATCCTAAATATCTTAGTTGAGGATATTACAGTGGCATTAGAACCAATATCTTGCCATCCCGAGAAGATTTGTTTTGCATATTTGGATGCATAGTATATGAATCATGGGAGGATTATTGAGATTCTCAATAGATGAAATGTAAATTATCATTTATAAAAATCTCACTTTAATTCAAAATATTATGGATATCATGCAAAATTTAGTTCAAACCACAACATCTCAGAAGAAGGAGGATATAAGAAATGCACTTGATGGAAAGATACTTTCCTTCTATGATAAAGAACATATAGTTTGGCTCATGGAAGAGGTTGAATCTAAAAATTCAAGAGTTGGGTTAATCAATAGACCCATAAAGTCTAAATTCATTATGGAATAAATCTCTCATTGGTATGAACAATATAGATCCCCCTCATTTGAGATTTATGAATCCATGACACTAAAGGATTATTTATCTATGAGGAAGACCAAAGGTATAATAAGGCAAGATCCCTGATTTTAGTCAAATACAAAGGATTTGGAGAATGATTTGGGTAAGACAACTCTCTCCACTTTCAATGGATATGATAAATGTACTTTTATAGCATGGTTATAGAAAATGGAGATGTTATACCTTCAAATCCCTTACCTTGGAATGAGTCAAAAGGTAGCTTTCAAAATAAGTCTATAGATGCCTCAACACAAAAATATGTACTTAAAATGTACACAAGAAGGTGGATGATGAAATTAGGAATGAGATTGGGAAGAAGAAACTATGTTTCTCTTGCAAATATTCATGGAATCTAGGACACAGATGCCTTGGAGATAGGTAAGTGCATTACGTTGAGGCTATTTAAGATCTAGACTCAGTATCACATACATTTGAAGATTTTCATGATCTATAAGTCCCTCACCATGAAGATAAGGAACAAGAATAAATTTCATGTGATGCATCCATAATTGAAGGGGAATTTGACAACATGTCCTCAGGGAATAGTAGAGTAATTGATGAGTTGTTTAAGGGAGATTATGTCTCCCATAATATGTTTATTCAATGTGAAGGTCCATCCTTGGGTGAGTGTATTCAAGTTGAAATGGAGAAAAGAGAGGAGCTAGTATAATAGGAGGAGAAAGTTGCAAATGAACCACTAGATGGCCTGGTGATGGAAGTGGCCTTTAGGTGGAGGACTTGTTAGGGTAAAATATGATGGTTGTATATGGATTCACCATGACATGTACTAATCAAGTTCCACAACTAAGCATAGCATTGGGTGATTGTTTATTGGTTTAAGAGTTTCATGTCGTAGGCATTATGGAGACCAATGTAGTCTTGGGATTTTAGTGGTTACATTCATTGGTGAAGTAATCAAAAAACTTCCAAACCATGGGGCTGAATTTTAGAATGGATGGAAATAAATTGATCCCAAGAGGAATGACAAATGGTGCACCTAGGATTGTGACAAATAATAGGATGGAAATCATCTTTATAAATGGTGATGTGGCTTGGGTAGCCCCATGTTTTATTTCTTTTAATCAAAGTGCTCTAGTGATGAACTTAAATTCTTTAGAATATCCACATAAATATGAAAATTACCATGAGAAGGTGGATGGTTATGAAGAAAGTGTTATTCCTAGAATTGATGTCATAAGCATCACTAGGAGGTTCTTAGGGGAAGATCTCATGAAAAACAAGGTGGTGAAATAAAAGAAAGGAAGAGAAAAGTTGATGTTAGAAGAGTTTGATGCATGTTTGTAGAAGATTTATACACTTTTAGTTGGCCATTTTTAGAAGATTTCAGTTGCATATGTGATTCATCATAGTATGGAAAATAGAACTCATAGATTGATTTGGGATCTTGGAAATTCATGAGGATCAATTAGAGATCAAGTTGTGATTTCTTGAGGATAAGTAATCTTGGGGAGGGAAGACTTGTAATGTCCCTTTTTATATCCTTCCAACATTTTTGGAAGCTCCAACTTTCTTGGAGAGTACGATAATTTTTAAAAGGGAATTTAGTTAGTGTAATTATGTTTAGGGGATCAAGATGAATCCATTGGTTCTTTAGGGAGAAGTAATGAAATTCAACAAGGAGTATAAGGAGCTTAGGAGTGAGATCACTATTCAAAAGTACTATTCATAGGTACTATTCACATGTCACTATTCATGGTGATGTGGTAAGTGATGCAAGTGATGATTTAGAAAAATAAGTGGCTTGTAGATGATGTGACATGACCCACATGGAATCTTTCATAGAGAAAAGGATGATTTGAAGATTAGGGCATATCTTTGACTAAAGGATAGGTTTCTTTGTCTTTAAGTGACCCACATTGATTTCTATCACATGGATGAATAGTTGGGGTGACACCCTTGGTTGAAATATTTTTTTGGCATGAAAGGAAGTAAAAAATATGATTAAATCTTGTCAAGGACTATTAGGTACACATGGGGAAGAGGAAAAGAATTCAATATTGTAGATCTAGCTCACATGTGGAAGTAGGATGCCATTTTTGGGGTCACATGGAAAGTGGGAGATTAAGACAAAAGAGGGGATAATCAAGTGATTACACTTTTTACCATTAGCATATGAGGACAAGAATCACACTATTTCTCACATGTGTGAGGGTGGGGATCCAAAATTAGAGTCACATGGGGTGACTAATCTTGTCTCTCTCCTTTTTGACTAAATTTCACAACAAGACAACTCTTCACATGGGTTACTATGCCCACATGGGAATGTGGTGCCATATTCTCTCTCACATCATAATTATCTCATATCCTATCTTCTCTATGTAAATTATATAAGTATCATTCATTTCCCTTTGAAATTCATTCTTTATTATTTATCTAATCCTTCCATTTGTGAGGTTTGAACTTATGTTCAATCTTTCCTAACCAAGGATGAAATCCCTTGGATATTGTGATATTAGGTAGATGAAACCCTTCCTAGTTTCCATTATGAATTTGAGGATGGAAACCCTCTCATTCATATGATGTGATTCCATTCAAGAGTTACATTCAAGTTTCATAGCAGATTTAGAGTTTTAGTGTGCAGAAAGTGTGTTGTTGCAGGATCTCTAGTATAGTTTGAGAGATTAGTATTGGTTACAATATTTTTACATGTGTATTACATAATTGTTTCGGGTGTTTATATATATGTAATTATTTGTTATTATATCAACATTGAAATCATTATATGTAAGAGTTGTTATTTATGAATATTGTTCCAAATAATATTATTTGTAATTTAGTTATTTGTATTAGAAACCATAAATTATAATGTTTTTGGTTTGATAAAAAGGGTTATTATAGAAATGTTTTGTGCTGATCAATTGTGATTTTCCTATTTGAAATTAATTATAGATAAAATTAGGGAAAAATAGGTTTTTCTTAAATTTCCCATTTTAGGGATATTATAGAAACATGAAGGCTTGGTATCTCGACCTTAAGAGGTAAAATAGATTTAGATCCAAACATGAGGCAATATGGTGTTACCCCTATGGGAATTATATTGTGGGTTCTATAATAAAAAAGTGATGGATAAAGTTACAAGTTCAAAACTCATTTATAATCTTTGACTATCTTGACTAAGATCAAATTTAGGGTTTTATTGGTGGTTCAGCATGGATGTTATCCTATGGATAATACAAAGAGGATGTTTGATGTGATATGGAAAATTTATTGCATACTTCACATATCATAAGGTTTTTAATGGGGACCCATTGATTATTATGATGATTTGTGTAACCCTAAATCATTAAATGATTTGGTTTAGAATAAATTTTGTAATGACTAAACTAGTAAAAATTGTAAGAGTTATTGCTTCTTCCCACTTAATGAAATATTTGGTTGCCATGAAAATGAATTGGTGACCATCTAGAGAAGTGGGGGAAATCTTACCTATCAAATCTAAACCCCAATTTTAAAATGGCCTAGGCATATTGATGGGCTACAGATCTTGGGTAGGGATGTGGATCTTATGAGAGAAGTGTTGGCACTTATCACATTTCTTAACATAAATGATGATGTCATGTTAGATAGTGGGCCAAACATATCTCATTATATGTATCTTGTGAGTAGTCATGTGGCAACCAAATTTACAACTACAAACCCTACTATGATAATGGAAAAGGACCCTTTTTGAATCCTCTTGGTCTATACATCTCAACAACATGCTATCCAAGGGTTTATGGTAGAAAAACTCATCTAGGATGACATATTTGGAGGTGATAACATGAAAATGATGCCTCTATTAAGAATAATCCCCTTTAGGATATGTTTGATTAATTAATTAATTAATGATATAAACATACCAAGGAGAAGACATGACATGAGGATTATCTATTTAAAAAATTAATTCATCATGAAAATTGGTGTTAATGAGATTACCAACCTCTAAGGGATAACACACCAACCAATCAACAATGATTTGTTCTTTGATGGACTTTTGATTGACATAAATAAGATTGAAATCCCTTAACAACATGATAAAATTTCAAGCCTTTCATGAGAAGGTTGGTTGAATCAAGAATGTTCATAGTGTTGTGATATCACTATGACTCATGTTTCATGAAAAAACATGTAGTATCTCAATCGCTTAGATACAAACATAATTACTAAACAATATTTTTATACTTACATGTAACATGTTTCATAATCTATGAGAGTGTGATTAATGAAGTAAATGACATGTTATTTTCCAATATCATCCTCTTGATCTAACATGTAGGTGAGAAACACCTCAGTTTACCTAATGTAAAGTATGAAGGGATTATCTAATTTGGGTGCCTTAAGTATAAGGGGAGACATGAGGAAGTGTTTTACCACTTCAAATGCATCTTGTAAATCATTTTTTAAAGTTAAACCACATTAATTATTAAGAAATTTATTTATTGGAAGAACTACATAGGTAAAATCAAGAATTAACCAACATTCCTTGAATGACCTAATACTTGATTTGTTTATAAGGGGAACATTTGCAAGATCACATGAATCTTGAGGATAAATATAGATCCCATGTTGGGAGATGATATACCTTATGATTGTTTTTCCCATGACTCCAAACACACTTTTTTATGGGTTAAGAGTAACACTATATTTGATTAAGCATGTCAAGATGGTGCATAACACCTCTAGGAGGTTAATTTATTGCCTCAAGTTCTTTAGGATATCATCTACGTAAACCTCCATTCTATTGTGAATAATATCATGAAATATATAGGTCATGGCCCTATAGTATATTTCAATTTAATTTTTAATATTGAAAAGCATCACAACATAAAAAAGGTCCTTCATGGCATAGTAAAGAAGGTCTTACTCTGATCTTCATCAAAAATTTGAATCTAATTATATCCTAAGAAGACATACATAGGTGATAACAAATCATATACTATTGTAGTGTCAATAATGATGTTAATGGAAGGGAGAGGGATGTCATATTTGGTACATGATTTATTGATATCTTTAGAATCTATACATATCTTTATCTTACCATTCTTCTAGATAATAGGTAAAATGTTAGACATCCACTTGGAATAGTCCACTCGCTTGATAAAGTTGACTTTCAAAAGTTTTATAATTTCCTCTTTTACCATTAATATGAATTTAGGCTTGATTGGCCTAAGATTTCATTTAAATTTCTTGGTGTTAGTCATGGTAACAATATTATAGACCACAACTTCAGACTTGATGCCCACCATATCAGTGTAAGAGAAGGCAAAAGCTCTTGAGAGCTTAGTGAACAACTATTAGTGACCCTACACTTCTTGAGGTGAAAGTGATGACCCAAGCTTGAGAATTATAGGACTCTCCTCAATCCCAATGTTGATATTGATAGTTTCTTAAATGAGGGAAGCATTGCCTCAAGGGTTGGTATAAGATTGATATCTTCACTCTATATAAAAAACATCATGTTCATCATCAAAGAACAAGTAATCCTTAATTTGGTAATAATAATCATAGTATTCACACCCAACGGCCAATGTGGGATAAAAAATGATGGAGAAACCCATATTTTCATGGAAATATATGATGTCATCATAGGCTCACAAAAACTCAAGAATAAATTCATCATTCTTGGAGAAGTCAAGGACTAATGGAAAATCATCCATTCCAATATGAGAAATAGTTTCGTCACTAGAAGTCTTGCATATAAGAGGTTATGTCTTGATAGAAACTATGAAATTAAACTCTAATATATTAGGTTGAGGGTCAAATAATGAGGATGAGGCATCCATAGAGTCAAAAATATGCTTGTTTTCCCTAGGGACTACCTTTATAAAAATGATGTCAAAGTCTTTAACAATTTTGTGCATAATGACCTTATATAACTAAAGGTGTTTAGCTTTGTTTGATAGACCTCATAAAGCTAGTTGGTAATCAACAATGAGTCACCTTGGATCCTTAAGTTTTGGATGCATAAACATTTTTCAATGAACATTCCAAGCAATAAGGCTTCATATTCTGCCCCATTGTTTATGCATTCAAAGTCTAGTTTGAAACTAAATGACATGACTAGCCTCTTAGGAAAAATTAGAATAAATCTTGCCCCTAAACCTAGGTGACATTTGGCCCCATCATAGTAGAAGACCCATTGATCATGTGTATAAAAAGGGATATCATCTAGTAATACTTATTGGTCTTTTGATATCTCAACCAAATGAATAGTGAGATTATTGGTTAATCCATCTTGATGATCAGAAATGACAAGCCTTTATACCTTGTATAGAGAAAATAACTTATGAAAAGTTGAAAATCCTACTCTTATGGCCTAGATGAAGGAAGGGAATCACTTGTGGGAACTTACAATGCTTACTCTTATGGTCTAGATTGAGGTAGTCAAGTACTTTTGGGAACCAAAAATGCTACTTATGAGGCTTTATTTTTAGTTTGGTAAGCATGCCAACATATTTATGATGGTTTTTGGGTGTGGGAATTTGACATAGTTATTCAAATTAAAATATTTTTCATAATACATGGGTAATCCTATTTTACCCATTCTTAAATGTGGGAAATATCGTAATAACTTAGTGAGTGGGTCTCGAAGAGTCCTCTTATTTATAAGGGAAACAAAATGCCTCTCTTTAGGTGTTTTGGATAATCATGAGATCTAATGTTGATCTCTATGGTTCCTATTTTAAGGTATGTGTTTCTATATGATTTTCACTTTTCACATTCAAAAGGAAATGAGAAACTAAGATAAGATGGTCAAGGGTTTGATGTTACCCAGATGAAGTCTTGCGCACCAGATTCAGATGGTTGAAGGAACTCCTCTTTGGTTGTGGAGGATGACACCTGTAGAAGAAAAAGACTCAAATACAGAGGTTGTTAGATAGCTAGAAAGTGGACTGCCAAGCGAAAGCTTGATCCTAGAAGTGCAAAGACTTCTTGGAGGGATGACAGTCCAGTCCACTAATTGTTAAAAAGTAGAATATTGCCAGAAACAAAAATGATAAAAACTGAATAAAAGAAATGAAAGCAAATGCATACCTGAATGGGGAAAGCTATCTTCCATAGTCGTCGGCATCAGTTAGTCTGCCGATGTTGGTTGGTCAAGTCTGCCGACGTCGGTTAGTCTGCTGACGTCAGTTAGTCTGCCGACGTCAGTAGGGGCAGTGGTCGATGTCGGTTAAGACATGGTTTGGACAGGGTTTGGATGGGTTTATGGTCTGCAAAATGGTCTAAGAGTCTATTTGGATGGTTTGTGCAGGGTTTATAGGGTAGAAAGTATGGTTTGTAAGAGGGACCAGACAAAGGACAAGGTGACAGGGAGGTAAGGATGAGAGAATTTTAGCCTCTTCAGGAAGAGTAGGTTGGGTCTGTGGTCTGGTTCATAGTAAGAAAAGCAGCAACTAGAAAACTAATTACTAATGGTGTAAATAATTAAAATGAAAACATAGAGGAAATACTTACTTGTGGCTTGCTGAAGAAAGAGTGTTGCAGACTAGTTGCTGATGTAGAAGACTTCCTATAATGTGAGCTCCTGTAACTTATGGTGCTTGCTATGTACCTGAGAGAGAGAGAGAGAGAGAGAGAGAGAGAGAGAGAGAGAGAGAGAGAGAGAGAGAGAGAGAGAGAGAGAGAGAGAGAGAGAGAGAGAGAGATTGAATTGAAAGATTGGCAGATTGGCGGATTGAAAAGATTGAAGACTCAGATTGAAAGATTGAAGATTGAAAGGTTGGATGTCCCAGATTGAAAGGCCAAATTGTTCAAGATCAAATCCAAATTCTAGATGTAGAACACAGTTTTGAAGGCAACTAATGCCAAAAATACCGCTAATGTCTGCTGACTACTGATCGACGTCGGTAGCCAAAGAATAGGAAAAAGGGCTAAAAATAGCCTTTTGTCCGTTCTTTCTTCTACCGAGGTCAGCTGGTCATGGGAAAAAATGGTCAGAGGTGGCTAAATAGGCATGGGAGAATGAAATGGGGGTCTATGCATTTAAGACTTGGCATGGGGTAGTGGAGGGAATCCAAGGAGAGGCATCCAAGGGTGGTGAGGTGTCAAGGAGAGAGAGAGGGAATTATTAATTCAAAATAGATAATTATTTTAAATTAATAAGACATAGGTGGGTTAGGAATGGTTAGAAGTTAGAAAGGGACCAAGGGGGGAGGACGACCAAGGAGTAGACATGATTTTGGTGTCTACATTTCCCCCTTTTTGTCTTGTTGGTTGTTCTTGACAAATTGCAAGACAAAAATAAGAGTTGGTTACCCCAGGTGTGGGATAAGGTCGTTTCTGTCCTGTTAGTTATTCGAATGAACTGCAAGACAAAAATAGGAGGAGTTGGTTGCACCAGATGGATGAGGTATTCCCCCTCAAAGTGGGAGTCGAGGGAAGATAACTTGATATCAGGTGTCGATTTGATAGAGAGTGGATGGATAGGGTGAAAGTGTGAGTGTGAACACTGCAAAAGTTAAGATTACACGTATACCACTTCACGAGATGGTCAGGTCAAATTGTCATAGGTCAAGGTCAAGGAGTGCTAAAATTAAAGTAACCAAGCCCTAGCATTTAGTCATATTTGATTGGGTTATTCAATCTAAGTTGTAGCTCCAATGGTCATCATGTTTCAGGTATCCCAAGCTCAGGTAGTGCTCTTGGAAACATGAAAATGTCACAAGTAGTGGGGATCAATCGGCTTGCAATCCTATACTTGTGAGGGTTGAAATATGGGTTGCAGACAATTTTGCTAACCATTCATGAGGTAGCATACATGCAAAAACAACCAAGGCAACGTTTGTCTTGGAAGTGGTCAGAGTCTGAGGAGATAGTCGTGATCTCCAAGGTCGTCAGTCGAGGCAGGTCGAGATAGATAGCTGGTCGAATGAATGGATGGACGAAAGAATGTCGCTGAGCTAACCCTATAAGACGCTATGTCAACTAAGTGCTACCTACATAGCCCTTGTTGGAAGGGCCTCAAGCCAATGTAGTTCTCCCTAAAAGGGAGGAAGAGGGTCAAAGTTATGGATTGCTTTGGTCGAGGTCAAGTCATGGTCAAAAGGTAGAATGGTTTGTCCATCAGGTAGACGAATAAATGAGGGTGGTCAAGCTAACCTTAGAGGAGATCATGTCAACTAAGTGCTGCCTATATAGCCCTGATCTTAGGGCCTTAGACCAATGTAGTTTGAGCTAGGAGTCAAAGTCAGTTGATAGATTGGTTGATGATCAGTTTGGTCATGATAAAGATTTAGCACTTCCCATGTCTGAGGGTACATACTTGAAATGATGAGGGGAAGATGGTTTGTCCATCAGATAGATGAACAAATGGATGTGGCTGAGCTAACCCCAGAAGACATCATGTCATCTAAGTGCTGCCTACATAGCCCCAGTCTTAGGGCCTCAGACCAATGTAGTTCAGACTAAGAGGCAAAATGGTTGATGATTGGTTTGGTCATGTGTTGAAATGATGAGGATAAGATGATGTTATAGCCTTTTCCATATTGTGTGATGGTGTATTCTGTAACATTGGTCGAGGGGTCTTTCATCCCTAGCAATTTTCCATATTGGTAATGGTGTATGTTAAAAATGAATTGAGTCTATTTATGCTTCAGCAAGTAATGGTTTATGTTTAACATAAATTGTGTGGTCGATAGTTTCCATGTGTATTAGTGTCCATAGAAACTATGTGAAATGGACTATGTCATGTTGGTGGTCTGAAAATGTTTGGGGTGGTTTGGTTGGGTTGAGAAAATGATTTGGTTGAATGTGACCAAAGTGTGAAAAAAAAGTGAAAGGCAAATTGCTCTTTCATTGACACGGACCAGAATGATAGCATAGATAGGGGTTGTTAGAACCGAGAGCCCCATTCATGCATTACGTCGTTGACCATGGGTTGTGTTAGAGAGGTAATCGAATCACTTTGACATTTAAGTGAGCTCGAAGTCCCTTGAGCAGGTGATATGATATATGAGGATAGGGTAACCCCTTTTAGTAGGGATAACTTTGCCCATTTTTATAGGAGACCCTGAGATGACTACAAGTCAAGTCCATGACCTTTTTTTTTTGAGGTAGACTAATCAATGCGGGAAGTCTACATAGAGATGTCATTTTGTTTTGTGGTCATTTGTGAAGCTGATCGATGTGGGAAGCTTCTAGGAAAGTGTTGTTTGTAGCAATATTTAGTCATAGCCATCCTTCAAGAGAGTGGTCTATATTTTTGCTTTATATATATAAGGGCTTTGAATAGATGTCCTTCGAGGGAGCAGTCTATTAGCTACAATAATGATGATACAACTATCCTTCGAGGGAGCAGTCTACCTTTAGAGTTATGACCTTTTGATATTTTGACATCCAAATTTATTTATGATAGAATTTTGAGTCATGGACAAGAATATAGAAGTTCAAGGGCTCCCTTTTATTAGGACAAGGCATCCATACTTTATAAAAGGGTTATATAAGATTTGTTTAGGGGAATAGGGTTGAAAGGAATGAGGATTAAGAGGATGGGGATTACTCAAGGGACAAGCTCAAGTTAAATGTCAAGTGAATGAGTACTCGACTAATAGTAGAATGGTCGCAGATGTAAGGCATTAAAGGGCTCATGTTCTGATAAGTCCCTGGTCCATGCTCATGTGTGATGATGAAAGGTCCAAGCCAATTAAGAGCAAACTTGCCTTGTTTACTTCTTTCCAAATTGGTCACGTGTTGGTTGATGTTAGACATGAAGTTGGTTGATGTGTTGTTGGATTGTTTGGTTGATACTTGGTCGAGGCTTTGTTGGTGCTTGGTTGAAGACGTGATTAAAAGGTTGGTTGATGTTTGGTCGATGTTGGGTTAGTGCTTGGTTGATTTATATTTGGTCAATGGTTGGTTGAATGTTTGGTTGAGGTCAGTTGTGGTCATGATTAAAAGGTTTGGTTGATGTTTGGTCAAGGTTTGGTTGATGTTTGGTCGATGTCTGGTCAATGTTTGGTCAAGATTTGGTTGATATTTGGTCGATGTCTGGTCAATGTTTGGTCAAGATTTGGTTGATATTTGGTCATTGTTTGGTTGAGGTCATGATTAACATATTTGGTTGATGTTTGGTCAAGGTTTGGTCGATAATTGGTCGAGGCTTAGTCAAGGCTTGGTTGAGGTCGGTTGAGACTTGGTCGATGTGTGATTGATGTTTGGTCAAGGTGTGATTGAGGTCATGATTAAAAGGTTTGGTTGATGTTTGTGATAGTCAAGGTAAGGTTAAATTCCCCCAATTGTTAGGGAGAATGTTTGATAGATTTAGTTTGAGAAGGCGAGATCTTGATCTGCCAGGTTGGAGGCAGGAATCTTAGAATCACGAATGATGACAGAGGCAATGGTTGGTAATGATGTGATTAAAGTGGCTAGAGGTTGGGGGTCAATAGGTTGGACCTCCATTGTTTGTAAGGCTTTGATGAAGGTTTGATAATGTCGTGGAGAGCTTTGAATGAGATCATACAAAGACATCTTCACAGGGGTCGTGTGGTGAAGTTGTTTCACCATGGAGTCAAGGATAGTCTTCAAAGATGCTGGTTGAGATGAGCCCAAGACAGTAATCTTGGGTTTTGGTTATGGTGAAGGTTTGATGGATGGGGATGTCTAAGGGATAGAAACATGTCTTTTCCCTTTATCCTTTTGGGTCAGTGGGCTGGTGGTCAGGTTGATTGTGTTGATTTGGAATAATGGGGTTAAAGGCGATGGAGGGACCATGGTCTGATGAGGGGATCCCAATTCAGGTGATGATGTTTGTGAGACATGTGATGGTGTTGATGATTTGGTTAAAGGGTAGTCAAGAGGATCCTTGATGAGAAGGGTATCCTTTTTATGGTGTTGACGAATGACAGCTTTAAGAGCGCAACAATGCTCAGTGTCATGTCTTGATGTGTGATGATAGTGACAAAATTTAGTGGTGTCAAACCAAGATGGTCTTGATCTGAGAGTTGATAAGTGTAAAGGTGAGGAGGTATGGGAAGTGTGGGGTGATGTTGAAGGTTTGTTGATAATATGGTCAAGAAGAAGGGTGTCTTTCTCCAAGCATTGGCGAATGACAACCTTGAGGGCACAACAATGCTCAGTGTCATGTCCCGGTGTGCGATGATATGCACAAACTTGAGTGTCATCGAACCAAGGGGGTTTTGGTCTGAAAGATTGATATGGCTTAAGAGGTGGGAGACTGATGCGAGAAGATTGCAATAATTAGCGCAATAGTGAGGCATAAAGACCTATTAATGGGTTTGGGTGTTTTATTGCAGTAGGGGTTGATGACTTTTGTTCTAGAGTTGTAAGAGGCATTGGTCATTTTGGAAGAAATATATGTTTAATGGGTAAAGGGGGTAATGGAGGCAATTTATCGCTATGAGGTGTTGGAGTAGGAAGCACTCCTATTAAGGTGGATGGATGTGGGTCCAAAATAGAGGGAAATGATGAAGGTGGGGGAGGAATTCTTTGGTGTGGTTTAGTGGCCTTCTTTGGTTTGGTTTGAGGGCCACTATGGTTCGAGGTAAGGTTAGAGTCTACCCTCACTTGTGGGTGAGTGAGGTTTGATATAGGCTGAATGTCAGGAGATTTAGTCTCTTTTGGTTTGATGGATGCCTGTGTAGATTTGGGCTCAGTTATGGACAGGGGTGAGTGAGATGAAGGGATCTCAGGCAAAAGGTAAGAGGAAACCGTGATTGGGTCTTCCTTGGTCGAAGTGGGCGAAGAGACAGGGTCTTCTCTTGGTGGAGAAGAAATTGGAGGATGTGGATCCTCAAGAGGATAGAGGGCAGGGATGATCGTGCCTTCTACTTGTGGTTGAGGAGTAGGCAAGGTTGGGTCCTCCATTGATAGTAAGAATGATGAAGGTGGGGCTAATGGCATTGGTATGGTCACAACATCCTCCAATATAAGAGAGGTCGATAGAAGACTAATAGGAGAAGAAAGTTCTTCATCCTGTGATGGATGAATAGGAGAAGAAGGGTCTTCCACCTATGGTGGAGGTTGGTCAGGGACAAGAGGAGAGACTATGTTGACCGTGCGTATATCATGCTCGTGGGAGATATCGGCCATGGTCTGGACATTGTTTTGATTAGGGGGATGGTTTAGAAAGGGTTATTTGAAGATGTAAATGTTTTGATTGGGCAGTGCATTTGGGTTATCCAAAACAAGATCCCCCTTGTCTATCATGTCTTGGACAATATTTTTAAAGGTTCGGCAGTTGTTGATGTCATGGCCTTGGACATGATGATAGTGACAGAAGTCATTCTCCCTATACCATGTAGTGAGGGCTTTTGAAGGGTCAAATTGAGGTGGTCAGATTGGAGGGAGATTGAGGACCCCCTGCTTGATGAGTTTTTCCAACACGGAAGTGTATGACTCTCCAAGTGGAGTGTATTGACACTGTATGTACCATTGTTGGAATTGTTTGGTGATGCTTTGAGATGTTGAAGGTTGAGATTGATTAGTTGTTATTGAGGATGGTGATCTAACAACCACAGTGTTGGCCACTCCTTTGGACTTGGAATTGGTAGAAGAAGGTCTGGAAGAAGAAGGGTCATTGGTTTTTACATTGGTATTATGCAATTTGACCCTGTTTTCTTTAATAGCGTAGAGTTCAAGCTTTCAGGCCATGGTGAAAGCTTCATCAAAAGTGTGGAATGTTTGAACTTGCAAGGTGGATGAGATGTGCTTGGCACATGCTCGAGAAAAGAGCTCAATGAGCTCAGGTTGAGGTAAAGGGAAGGAGAGTTGGTTGATTAATCCTCTCCAATGGGCGACAAAATCGACTATTGATTCGTCATCAAACTGTTTGATAGAGTAGAGGTCTATGATTGAGACTTTTTTGGTGATATTGATCAAAAAATGGTCAAGAAATAATTGGGTGAGTTGAGTGAATGAAAAGAGGGAGTGACTGGTAAGAGAGTTGTACCAATCAAGGGCAGGGCCAGAAAGTGACATGGGGAATGTGCGTAGCAGTAACGCATCATCATGGGCTATAAGATAACAAGCATGTTTGAATGCTCATAGATGTTGTTACGGGTCTTCCTTACTCTGGAAGTGAATAAACTTAGGAAGTTCCCACTGACTGGGATACGATCAGATTGGGATGGAGGGATGGATGGGTTCATTGCAAATTTGGTCATATAAAAGGACATTGCTTGAACCAGAAATAGAAGCTTCAAGACTAGACATCTTGTTTATCAGCATCTTGATGAGATCAGTTGATGAATTGGTAGATGGGGTGCCCCCTAGGTTGTAAGGCACTTGGAAGGTGCTAGAAGAGGCGTATGACGTAGTCGGTTGTGCTCATATAGGCATAACGTATGGGTAACTAGTCATCGGGGTGGATGTGGAAGCCAGGGGTGGTTGTGTCATGAAGGTAGAAGGCATAAGTTGACTAGATACCGCCAAAGGTGGTTGCATGGCAGCATTGGAAAAAGGGGAGGTAGACATTCATGCATTTATAGGTGCAAGAGTGTGTGGAGTCGAGACAATCAAGTTCTGGTATGATGTAGAACTTGGTTGAATTGCATGTGGTTGAGGGGGTTATGGAACCCCGATGGAGGTCGGTCCAAAAATAGATGGGGAGGCCAAACTTTGTGTATTGGCCATGGTTGGGTTAATGGTTGAGGCAATAGTCTGAGTCATAAAAGGTTGGGTAGTGGATGGTGTTGATGCCATTGCCACTTCACCTAAAAGGTCTCGCGTTTGGTTTCTTGCGAGATAGTGTTGGAGAGCCTTGACATTGTGGTCAAGGAGTCTCTCAAATATTGGGTCCCCTTTAGGGACAATTGAAGGTTGATTAGGAGTTGGTCAGGTAGGAGTTTGTTTGGTCTCTGAATGATACTCCATTAGAGGACTAGACATAAATGGTGAAGGTGGGAGTGGTCATTGCCCTGCGTGGTCAAGAAGAGTTCTGGTTTGACTGCGTGTCAAAACCATTCAAGGTAAGAAGGGTTAGGTTCTAAAAACTATGTTTTTCAGTCTTGAAAAACTAGAATGGGTGTTGGACAACAAGAAATTCAGGTTTTAGGCTTGCTATTTTGGAAGAAAAGTTTTGGACAGTGACCGACGTCAGTATAAAAATTGATGCCAGTGAGGAAATGTTTCCGATGTCAGTCAGATAACCGATGCCAATGTAGAAAGGTGCCGATGTCGATGGTAAAACCAATGTCGATTACTTTGTTTTCCAAAAACTCAAAGAATTTGAAAGTTTTTTTAAAGAAGAAAATGTCCTCACTAACTCAAAAAACTAGATAGAGACATAAAAGAAGACGGAGACAGGCAGACCCCAAGTGTTAAATCCTAAGAATCAACTTTTAGAATCATGTTGGCTTATGCCTTAGAATGTGTTTGGGAGGTTGGCTTGTAGAACAGGTCCTAAAAGAGGTAGTCTAAAGTTGGTTTTGGGTTAGTTTAGGTGCTTAAGAGTCTGTGTTAGGTTTCGTACTTGGCCTGGTGCTAAGGAGCAAGCTCCCCTCACTTCACGAGCCCAGTGGTAAGCTGGTCTTACTTAGCCAGTATATACTTCCCTTAGAGATTATCCTCTGCCAGAGAATAAAGTGGGCTTTCCCCTTGGTAGTGAAGTCCAAGTGGGATTGCCAGGACAGGTAAGGTATCCGCTAGGTGATGAAATCCTAGTCGGACCTTGTCTCAGGTGAGTTAAGATGTTTGATTTGTGATAGTGGTTTGGTCGTGTAACATGAGTGTGCTATGATTTATTTATGATGCGATTTTAATTACTAGATGTGTGGACTAAGTATGCATTCAGACAGAAATGAGATGCAATGTATTTTAAGCCCAAATCGAAATGTGAGTTTGGATGCAGACAAGTAGAGAAAAGGTTGAAGAGTATGAGTTGACTAGTCTAAGATGCAAGAAAAGAAAGAAAAAGAATGATTCTTTTTAACTTTTGTTGATAGTGTCTTTTGGAAGAGATAGAAGAAAGAGATGTAAGGAGAAACCTAATGCACCTATATGAAAAGTAAGAAAAGAACCCAAGGAAGACCCTAGGGTCCCACCAGGCGTGACAGAATGTTTCTATATGATTTTTACTTTTCACATTCAAAAGGAAATGAGAAACTAAGATAAGATGGTCAAGGGTTTGATGTTACCCAGATGAAGTCTTGCACACCAGATTTACACGGTTGAAGGAACTCCTCTTTGGTTGTGGAGGATGACACCTGTAGAAGAAAAAGACTCAAACACAGAGGTTGTTAGATAGTTAGAAAGTGGACTGCCAAACGAAAGCTTGATCCTAGAAGTGCAAAGACTTCTTGGAGGGATGACAGTCCACTAATTATTAAAAAGCAAAATATTGCTAGAAACAAAAATGATAAAAATTGAATAAAAGAAATGAAAGCAAATGCGTACATGAATGGGGCAAGCTGTCTTCCATAGTCGTTGGCATCGGTTAGTCTATCGACATCGGTTGGTCAAGTCTACCGACGTCGGTTAGTCTACTGATGTCGGTAGGGGCAGTGGTCGATGTCGGCCAAGACAGGGTCTGGATGGGTTTATGGTCTACAAAATGGTTTGAGAGTCTATTTGGATGGTCTGTGTAGGGTTTACAGGGTAGAAAGTATGGTCTATAAGAGGGACCAGACAAAGGATAGGGAGGTAAGGATGAGAGAATTTCAGTCTCTCTGGGAAGAGCAGGTTGGGTCTGTGGTCTGGTTCATAGTAAGAAAAGCAGCAACTAGAAAACTAATTACTAACAGTGTAAATAATTGAAATGAAAACATAGAGTAAATACTTACCTGTGGCTTGTTAAAGAAAGAGTGTTGCAGACTGGTTGCTGATGCAGAAGACTTCCTGCAATGTGAGCTCCTATAACCTGTGGTGCTTGCTGTGTACCTGAGAGAGAGAGAGAGAGGTTGGATTGAAAGATTGATAGATTGGTAGATTGAAAAAATTGAAGACTCGAATTGAAAGATTGAAGATTGAAAGGTTGGATGTCCTAGATTGAAAGGTCGGATTGTTCAAGATCAGATCTAAATTTTAGACGCAGAACACAGTTTTGAAGGCAACCGATGTCAGGAATACCACCGACGGCGGCTGACTAATGACCGATGTCAGCAGCCAAAGAATAGGGAAAAGGGCTAAAAATAGCCTTTTGTCCATTCTTTCTTCTGTCGAGGTCAGCTAGTCGTGGGAAAAAATGGTCGGAGGTGGCTAAATAGGCATGGGAGAATGAAATGGGAGTCTAGGCATTTAAGACTTGGCATGGGGTAATGGAGGGAATCTAAGGAGAGGCATCCAAGGGTGGTGAGGTGTCAAGGAGAGAGAGAATTATTAATTCAAAATAGATAATTATTTTAAATTAATAAGACGTAGGTGCGTTAGGAATGGTTAGAAGTTAGAAAGGGACCAAGGGGGGAGGACGACCAAGGAGTAGACACGATTTTGGTGTCTACAGTATGAATCTTATCCTATATAATTGGAATGGCCCATGTAGGAGGAATGGTGTAAACATATAATAAATAACTTAGAACACAATGTAAATTACAAATAAGTGTAAGTCCTAGTAAAATGGCCAAAATATTAAGAGGAAGTAAACTTGATGGATCAAGAACACTAGAAAATTGATATTGTCTTGTCATTTCAGGATTCAAGAGCATACTTAAAATAGGCTTAGAATAAATATGAGTATTATGTGAACTAGAACCTACCCTTGTGTGATTGATCATTGGGTGACTATGATGGTAGTCATGGGAAAATTATCATCGATGGAAACTTCTTCATTTTTTAACATTGGTATAATGAAAAAATAAGTTAAAATAGCTAACCCTTATTAGGGTTACTAGTTTATAAACTCATATAATTTATTGGTCCCTAACTCTCATGGGTTGAATGGGAGTATAAGTGGTGTGTCATTTTCCAAGTTATTGATAATATTAGTCATGGACATGGTGGAAATTACCAATGGTAACTAGATTTGAACTAGTGACATTTTTAGATATCACTACTTCCTTTTTCTATGGTTTATCCTTTAATAAGGATTGAGGCATTTATGACCCTTTCTTTAGAATTACCACTTTGGGCTTCACAGGCTTTGTAACATCTACCAACTATGGCGGTTTTATAAACCTATTAGTAAGTAGTTGATAGTCAATGTGAAAGCCTAGTTATTTGTGCATGGTTATTTGAATCATATCAAAAGGCTTGGGATATCCTTGGGATATGAAACCCTTACCCATATGGAGGAACTTGATTTTTTAGAACAAGTTTGAAGGGATGGCCTTCATCTTGTGAATCAAGGATCTTCTTAATATCATGTTATAATTTATGTCTTTGTTAATAACATATAAATATGTTAACATGGTATTGGGATTGATAGATTTTATGATTATATAATACCTTAGTCTTGTACACTTGTCAAACATAGACCTTTGTTACTCCTCTCAGTTATTTACTTTTCCCCACTTCTGCAAGTCTCACATCTTCTCTATCTTTATGCCCTTTATCTTATCTCTTAGTCTGACTAGTCTTATGTTGATGACCTAGGTCTTCTATCTTGACCAAAATTATTAAAATTTACTTATCTTCCATCTCTACAAGTTCTAAACTTAAACCTATGTTGTCATTGTTTTTGACAATTTAAAAAATTAGCAAAAATTTATTTTTTGACTAATTTTTAAGTTTGGACTTAAAATTATCAGATATTGAAAATTTTGAAAATTTATTAATTCAATTGTAAATTGAAATCATGAGAAAAAAATTTATTTCCTTGAACCGTGCAAATTCTCTTTCAAGTTCCCTCTTGTAAAAAGTTGACATTCCCACAACTATGTAAAAATTCATTAAAATTTTTCAAGCTGTGCAAGTGCTTTTTATTTTCCCCCAAGTTGTGCTAAAATGCCTTGACACTTTTCCCAAGTCATTTAATTTATATTTTCAATTTTTCATGTGGTGCAAATGTAAATTTTAAAAATAATAAATTAATTAAAATAATTTTTAATTATTTTAATTTGTAATTTTCTTTTTAAAATCCTGTTGCTGTGCAATTTTCTTAAAACTTCCCTGAGTTGTGCAAATTTATTTTGGTAATTCCCCAAATTGTAAAAATAAATTTTATCTTGCCACTATTGTGCACATAATATTTATACTTTCCCCAATTTTCAAGCATGCAAAAGCTCCAAATCATTTTGTAGATTTTCACTCAACACCAAATCAAATATCATTCTTTGCATTGTTTTCAAAATGGAAGTTGTATGTCACCATTGGTAGAGGGTAAGAAGTGAAGAAATCAAAAGAAAAAAAACAAATTTCAATTGTTATTTCTATAGGAAACATTTGTATGACCAAGACGGAAGGAGGGTTTTATTTATTTTCTTATTTTTATTTCTCCAAGGAGGAGTCATATGGTGCCATATGACCCAAGAGAAAATTTCATATTTAAAAGAGGGAAGAATAAATTGAATTTTTTATTTTATTTCTCCTTGACAAAAGTGAGATTTATAGTCATGTGATGTAGTTTGGGAAGTTAAAAGCAAACCAGATCAATAATATTTTTTTTCATGTTAAATCAATTCGTATAATCATATAGTTAGAGGGAAAGTTTGTACAAATAAAATAAAATAAAAAAATAATAATTTATTTTCCTTTATAAAATGAGAAGTTGTATGACATCGTATAGTCAAGGAAGATACTATAAATCATAAGAAAAAGAGCATATTAAGAAATATATTTTTTATTTTATTTGTACCAAGGAGACCGTATGGTCCATAGAGGAAATAGAATTTGTTAAAAGTGGAAATTTCCATTTGTTTTATTTTTTACCTATCTAAGGAGGCCGTACATCCATATGGCCAAGTGAAAGAAAGATATAAGGTGAAATTAAAAAGGGAAGACACTTTTAATTTGTTTTTTATAACCCACAAGGAGGCCATAAAACTTAAAGTGAGGAGTGAGGTTAAAAATTGGAAAATAAATTTGCATAATTTCTTATTGTTCATTTTCATTTTCTAAAGATGTTGTACAAACATGTTTTGAAAAAGTGAGATTTGAGGCAAGTGAAGAAATTATAGTAACACTTATTAGTATTATAGTGAATTGAATCACACAAGGTGGAAATAGAATTGCCAATGGTCAAATTGATTATTCACAGCTTCCATAAATTATATTTGTTTCCCATGCTGGGGGTTTTCTTCATGAGAAATTAAAAAATACAATAAAAGGTATTACTATCAAAACTAATGATGTTACAAATAAGATCAATTAAGAGAAGTATGGAAATTTATATAGACCCACTAAAGGTGATAATATTAAGCTCAAGGATACATATTTATATGTAGAATTTGAGAGTGATTTCATAGTTTATGGAGATGTGTATATTTGATGGTGGGAAAACAATATAGGATGGTATGAGCCAAGCCCATGGATATTCATTTGTTTCTTATTTGGATGTTATAATTACAAATGCATTAATCATAGATTATATAGGGATTTATAAAGTATATATTAGCATTAAAGGGAATAATATTATATGAATTAGAAATGCATGAAATATTGATATTATAGATGGAGTGTCCAAAGGAATGATTGTTGGTGTTAATATCTAAGTCATTACTTGTGAGAGATTGATAATCATTACTAGAGAAATAGATTATAAATGTTCATTTCATCTATCCATAATTAGAAAATGAAGTGATTATGAGTGGTTTTACAACATTACTTGGTGTATAAATGAGGCCAAAACTTGGTATATGCAATTAAAAATGCATCATGTTGATAAATCAATCATAAATTGAAGAAGATAGATCATACCATACACTTCTGATTGGGGACACATTTGTTAAGTGGGAGTATGACCAATATGGGGATCTGATAGACCTGATTGGGGGATCTCTTATCATAATACACCATGATAAGAAGGGTTCTAAAGCTTCTATTCTAACACAATCACATATTAACCCTAAGAGGGTCTTGAGTTTTGATATTTCACATATAGTAATAACAAGTAAAGTAAATCTAATCTAGTGCTCACCAAATCTTATGGCACAATATGAGGGGTTAGTAAAAAATCAAAACATGGATAGGAGAATCTCAATTAAACTATGTATGAGTAAGACCCTAATACATGGAATATGAATATTAATATTATTTGAAGCCAATACTTATGCTACTTATATATACTAAAGAGAGGAGCACAGTTAGAAAATACTAACCTAAATGTGAACTTATCAAGTCTCAATATCTCCCTTAGATAATGGGGCTTCATAAGAGGTTGTTGTCATTTGTAAGGATCAATAAGAAAGGCCAAAGCATCCAAGACTTATCCATAAGACTAGATTATCCAAGTAGAAATCCTAAGCTCAGATTCCTTAAGTAGAATGGTGGAAGAGTAGATTGTAAAGAAGTGCAAGTGAATAATAACTCTTGATTGCATATTGAAATAATGACAAAATGATCTTGTATTTATAGATGGATTTGATGTTAAACTATTCCAAAAAAATTGATTGACAGGGTTGACCCAGTCAACCTAGCATAATTTTGGATAATAATTCACTAGGTCCCGAGTTAGGTCGACCAAAGTCTAACCTAATTCCTAAGTGAAAATATATCAAAACTATACAAGTTAAACCTAGTCAACCTAGCATAACCTACTAACAAAAGGTAATTAAGGTGAGGAAAAGAGTGATGGAAAGTGGAAAAGATTGGAAGAGTGTGTAATAGAGGAGTAATAGCTTTGGGAATGGTTTTTAGGAGCTAGTTGGATTGGTCATAATGTGGGAATAAGGGATAATAATATTATGAAGCACCAATGGTCTACCTACCCCTTTATTTGTGTACCCCTTAAGGCATTCGCTTAGAGAGATTGACTCTTGATGAGTTCCTATAAGATGTAAAGCATTAGTATTTGATAAAAGTTGAAAATATTATGTGTATACACTTGGTACTTGTGCAACAACTTGTACACCTACACCAATTCAAATGTAACTTATGTTATGTGCAACTGATGATCTTCGCTTTAATTTTGGTTTCACCAGAAATAGAAACACTTCAAACACCATAGGTGACCATTCACATGGATACATTGAATTAGGTAGATTGTGTAGATAATTCCATTGATGTATATCATAAAATAACTATTCACACCTATCATAGTGAAGGTGTTGGTGGTGGCCATGCTCTAGATATTATAAATTTTTTTGGCTTGATGAATGTTATACCATCCTTAATAAATCCTAAGAATTCATTCACTCACAACACTATTGATGAACATCTTGACATGTTGATGGCATGACATCACTTGAACAAAGACAATAAAGAAGATGTAAAATTTTCTAAGTCAAACATATGAGGAGGAAAAATAGTGGTAGAAGATATTTTTCATGATATGGGTGAAATATAAGGATATAAATAATTGTCAAGGAAAATTAAAATCATTATTAGCTTAAGTGAATATGAATAGTCTCTATCAGAAGCTTTTGGTCTTTTCATGTAAATGTTTAATCTTGTTTTAAAATTTCTAGTTGCAAATTTTGTAAATGCAAACTAAAAAATGTAATTCATGCAAATACATTATGTCAACTTTGTAATTCATGAGTCTTAATTACACTTGATTCAAAAAACACAATTGCACCTCTACACTCTTCAAGTTATGTAATTTCTATTTTGCACTTTTTCATGTAGTGTAATTGCACCAACGCACTTTCACCTCACTTAAGTGGTGTATTTTTGTAAACTCACTATTACACCATATAAAACACAAAAAATGTGGTTACACACTATAACTAACTTCCCTAATTATAAATATGAGTGTTAGGCTCATTAAAAAAGGGGGATTTTTTAAAAATATAACTCTAAGACATATTTTTAGAAGGCAAGATTGTATTACAACTCAATAAGGATCAATACAAAGAAGGAGATTTGAAAATTTTGTGTTCATATTTTGTTCATGAATTATGATTATTTGTATGATTCACTTGTATTCAAATATTTACTTTATAATTGTTTTTATCACTATTATCAATTAGTCTTGATGTGTAAATTTCACAGTAGTTTTTTTTTTTATCTATGTCTATTATTTCTACAAATGTGAAACCACAGTGGGGTTTAAACTATATTTTAATTATCTTTTATGAGTACATATGTTATGGTTATCTTTGGTTTGCTATCAATATCAAATAATATTCTAAGTATATGATTTTAACTCCTAAGTGTGTAATTATGTCTTTATCTCCCATTTAATGAGGAGATTTCTATGATCATATTTTTCTTCTTCTTGGGCTATTCTAGTGAATCTATGTGTTTAGTTACCTAGAGTCATCTTTCATCTTCCATGGAATTATTTTAGAAACTTTTATGTTTAACTAGATAAAATCATCCCATTCTACCTTTCTCCCTTTTATACTCATTTCCATCATTCCTCTTATTTTTCTTTCTATCTCTTTTCTATACTTTATGGTTAAGAGTACAAAACCCCCACATAAAACATTTTTCTATGACTAGTCATGAATAACTCTTTCCCTACTTTCCCCTTTTAGATTTGAATAAAGGTAAATCCACCTAATAATAGGAAAGGGACTTTGTCCCTATGTATTTGAATAATGTAAGGACTCAGTTCTGACACTATTGACTCAAAGTCACCAATTTGTCCCACTAACAAATTTTTGAACCAACAATTTTTCATGACTCTATTAGGGATCAAGGTGCTTTATGCATATGATTTTTATATATTTAAAGGAACCTCCCATTGAATATATTTTTTCAACTCTATTGAGAATAAGTACCTAGTTCTCATACCTTATTGATTGTAAAAATGGCATTGGTTCACCCTAACCTTAATGTTTTGTGTCCCATTGGGTACACATTTTGGGTTGTTGGCTTTGGCCCAATACAACATGTTACCATCAAGATCAAGGAATAAATTTTTGAGGTTTTATAAAGAGAATGGTCAAGATGTAGATAATCATATCTTATCCTTCATGATATCTTGTAGTATCTTGGGATTTATACATGAAGATGTCATTGTCATGAGTTTTGTTGAAAATATTATAGGACTTGCTATTGAGGGGTTTTAACACATATAATATGGATGCTTAATGGATTGGGAATTGAAGAAAAATTTCTTAAATAGATTCAAATCAGATGTAGATGCATGTATATTATTGTTATATTTCTTCCAAATCTTAAAATAAGATGATGAGTAGATGAGAGAGTTCATAGCCTGTTTTAACAAATTATTGAGGTTGATTTCTAAGGTAGATCAACCAAGTCCCAAAAATAAAATCTATGTATTCATTGGTTCTCTACATATAGATATCAAATTCATCTTGATGAGTAACAAGGTAAATGACTTGGATGTCATGCAACAAGAAGTTATTGAGATTAAAGATGACATAGTTTTGTCTGGAATGTTGAAGAATGTAGTTTCAAAACATATTATAACTATTGGAAATAATGAAAAAGTAGTGAAACCTAATATATTCAAGAGTCATCATCATTAAAAAAAAAATTCAAAGTTAACTACTTGATCAAACATATTAGAACTCTAACAGAGAAAAACATAAAGTGCTTCCTATCACATATTATTGTTTTAGTTTCACAATAATGGAAGAAGGTGAATAGTTAAAATAAATAATGATTGATCAGAGAACATATGAATAATTTATCTTCCCCCTTTCTAGAGAAGATAAATATTTTCCTATTTCATAGGATTACTCTAATTTCATAGTCTTAACAAAACAAGATCTATTTAAGGAGCCACTGGTTGAACCAAAAAAAAAAAAAGAAGAAATAATGTTGAGTGTGATATTTTACTTTATAAAGGAGAATATAATATGAAATTAGTTTTCAGTCAAGTAGAAGATCCATTCTCTATCAGAATAAAAGACTTAATAGTAAAAAATGAAGATGCTATAGGTATTTCACTTTTTGAGGTTCTACCAAAGAAGAGTTCTTCATAGAAATTGAATCCAAAGCAACCAACCCCACACAAATTAAAGATCATAAGAAGGATAAATCTAAAATCAAGAAATACATGAAGCCAAAACAAAATGAATGGTGCCTAATATTCATTACAATAAAAATGAAAATTATCCTTTTAGAAGAGATAGATGAATATAATGATGATTCATTTGACAATGAGTTTATCTCTATCATGGGAAATAATTTAGAAATCAATATATACACTTAGATCATTCTACTAGATACTCTTGTTGTTTTTCCAACTCATAGATAAACAAGCAATAGACTTCTCTCTGATTCAATCCTTGCAACTAAAAAATATGCATTTAAATACATTCAATAAAATATTAGTGAAACCTAATGCTACTAAAGAAGAATCATACAAGATCAAAGAGTTCACAACATTTCCAATACAGGATATGAAGATAGTGTTAATTTGTTCATTCATGATCATCTTTGTGTGAATGGTAATTGTAAGTTCCTCTTCCCAACTATTTGGTCACTGTTACTAAATATATTTAGAGTTCATATGTCAAATCTATTGTTTTGAAATTATAGGTACTTATCCCATCTATTGAATGGTTTTGTATAGTATTTTATTCTCCCTCTACATTACAAATAGTCATGCTTTCCCTATTTTATCTTGTTTCCTTTTTATGTTTCATTTGTGTGTGTGTGTGTTATTTTTCAATAAATGTATTAGTCTATCTATTGATCCTTCTTATCCATGTGTTGTTCCTTATGCCTACACATATTTGTAACTATGATATCTATTTAGAAGATATCATAGAGAATCACATGATTTTCAAGGATGCTAGAATGGTCATTACTTTAGGTCAATGAAAAAATCACATTTTTAGAAAAAAACATTGATGTTATTTAGATAAGTGGATATACAAGAAAAAAAGGTTGATAGTAGATTCAAAGAATAACTATTTCAATATTAAAATTGGTGATATGTATGTTTGTTCTTCAAATGATAGAATGGACAAATTTTTAAATGGATCTCTTCAAGTGAACAGGTGGTAAACATAAAAAATTTCAAAATAGGGGATTTGGTCTGGCAGCTCGTGTTCATTTATCATACGATTGAGACAAGAAAAATGACTATCAGTTTGTTAGATTGGGATGTACAAATGTGAGATATATAATTTTTTAGGGATATTTATTAATGATAGATATGGTAATTTTTTATATAGAATATAACATCAAATGTGTAGCCCAATAGATAAAGCTTAATTCACTTGCTAAGATTTGTACTATCTTTCAAGCTTCTAAATGGTGAGCTATTGAATGGTTTTTAGAGTAGAATTTGAAGTGGAAAGACATTATAAGAGAATATATTGGTCGACCCTAATTTGGGAATTTTGAGTCATAAATTTGAGCATATTAATAATCTCTCGACTATACCTCTTTAAACAAAAGAAGGTTCACCATTCTTGAGTATATGAAGGAGAGGTTTCTTTTTTTTTCATTTTAGTTTATGTGAAAATATGTAATGAAAAATGTTCTCACATAAATATGCTTTGGGATATGTGATAGTATCTATCAGGTTGAGTACCTAATACCCTCGCATACACTATCCATTAACATGTGATAGTGTTATGATGGTTTGAGGATACATTATTTTATTGGAAGATCGGTATCTTCTAGTTTGATAAATTTATAGTCAAAGTTAAGACCCCATTTCCCAATGGATAAAATAATTTATTGCAAAACTAGATTCTAAATTATTTCCACCCCTTATAGTTCAAAATCCTAATTAGAACCAGTTGTGACAGTTTTTGATAATTTAAAACATTAAGAAAATTTTAATTTTTTTGGCTAATTTTTAAGTTTGGGATTAAAATTATTAGATGTTGAAAATTAATTAATTAATTAATTAATCTAGTTGAAAATCAAAATCACGAGAAAAATACTTCATTATCTGAACATGAAAATGCTCTTTCAAGTTCCCCCATGTAAAAAAGGATTGACTTTCCTGTAACTATGCAAAATTTCATTAATAATTTTCAAGTTGTGCATGTGGTTTTTATTTTTCCTCAATTTGTGATTAAATGCCTTGACACTTTTCCCATGTGAAATTTATATTTTTATTTTTGCATGCAGTGCAATTGTAAATTTAAAAAATAATAAATTAATTAAAATAATTTTTAATTTTTAATTTGATATTTAAAATTTAAAATTTTTTTATCATGAAATTTCCTTGGATGCTTCCCCAAGTCATGAAAATTTGTTTTGGCACTTCCTCAAATTGTAAAAATAATTTTTTTCCTTCCCACTACCATTCACATAAGCATTATGCTTCCCCTAGCCATCAAACATGAAAAAGCTACAAATCATTTTGTAAATTTACACTTAGAACCAAATCAAAAATCATTCTCTGTTTTTTTTTCAAAATACAAGTCGCATGTCTCCATTGGTAGAGGTTAAGAAGTGAAGAGTTCAAAAAAAAAAGCAAATTACAATTGTTCTTGTTATAGGAAAAATCTCTACAACCAAGAAAGAGGGAGGGTTTTATTTATTTTCTTATTTTTGTTTGATCCAAGGAGGATCCGAATGGTGTCATACAACCCAAGATAAACTTGAAAATCTAGAAGAGGGAATATTAAATTGATTTTTTATGTTATTTTTCTCTACTAAAGTGAGATGTACAGTCATGTAACATATTTTGGGAAGTTAAAAGAAAACTAGATCAATAATGTTTTTTAATTTTTTCTGCCTATTAAAGTAAGTTGTATGACCATATGGTCAGAGGGAAAGTGTGAAGAAATAAAATAAACAATTTTAACTTGTTTTCCACTATCAAATGAGAAGTTGTAAAGTGTCATAAGGTCAAGGAAGAGACTTCAAATTATAATAAAAAGAGCAAATTAATTTTTTTTCCTATACCAAGGAGGCCATATGGCCCATAACGTAAAGAGAATTTTTTAAAAGAAAAAAATATATTTATTTTCTTTTTTAACTACCCAAGGAGGCCATACGACCTAGTGAAAGAAAGGTAAAGGGTGAAATAAAAAAGGGAAGACATTTTTAATTTATTTTTTTCAACCCATAAGGAGGTTGTAAAGTTTAGAGAGAGGAGTGAGGTTAAAAATTAGGAAATAAATCTACATAATTTATTTTGGTTTGTTTTCATTTGCCAATGAGGCTATGTAACCATGTTATGAAAAAGTGAGATTTTGGGTAGGTGAAGAAATTCTAGTAACACTTATTATTATTGGATTGAATCAAACCATACAAGGTGTAAATAAAATTTCCAATGGTCAAGTTGACTATTCATGTTTTCCATAGATTATGTTTGTTTTATATGCTCAAGGTTTTCTTCATGAGAAAGAAACAAATATAATAGAAGGTGTTACTAGTTACAATAATGATGTTACATATAAAATCAGTAAGGATAAGTATGGAAATTTATATGGACCCACTAAAGGTGAAAAAATTAAGCTCAGGGATACATATTTATATGTAGAATTTGAGAGTGATTTCATAGTTTATGGAGATGTGTATATCTGGTGTTGGGAAAGTAATATAGGATGGCATGGGTCATGCCCCTAGATATTCATCTGCTTCTTATCTGGATGTTATAATTACAAATGCAATCATATATTATATAGGGATTTATAAATCAAATATTGTCATTAAAGGGAATAATATTATATGAATTGAAAAGGAATGAAATATTGATATTATAGATGGTATGTCTGAAGGAATTATTATTGGTGTTAATATATAATTCATTACTTGTGATGGATTGATAATCACTACTATAGTAATATATTTTCATTTTCATTTCATCTGTCCATAATTATAAAATGAAGTGATTGTGAGTGGTGTTACCACATTACTTGGTGGAGGAAATAGGCTAGTAATTGGTACTTGTGGAACAACTTACACACCTGCACTAACTCAAATGTAACTTATGTTACACGAAAATAATGATCCATCATTTAATTTTGGTTTCACCAAAAATGGAAACACTTCAAACACCATATGTGACCATTCACATAAATACATGGAATGAGGTTGATTGTGTAAAGCATTCCATTGATGAATTTCATAAAATAAATATTCACACCTATCATAGTGAAGGTGTAGTTGGTGGCCATGATCTAGATATTATCAAAGTTTATGGCTTGATGAATGTTATACCATTATCAACAAATACTACAAAACCACTCACTCATAACACTATTGATGAATATCTTGACATGTTGATGGTATGCCATCACTTGAATAAAGACAATAAAGAAGATGTAAAATTTTATGAGTCATTTATATGAGGAGGAACAATAGTGATAGAAGATATTTTTCATGATATGGGCACAATATAAGGAAATAATTATTTTTTAGATAAAGCTAAAATCATCCTCAATTTAAGTGAATATGGATAGTCTCCATCATAAGCTTTTAGTCTTTCCATGTAACTGTTGAATCTTATTTTGTAATTTCCAATTGTAAATTTTATAAGTGAAAACTCACAAATATAATTCATGTAAATGCATTGTGTCAAATTTATAAGTCACGAGTCTTAATTGAACTTGGTGAAAAAAACATAATTGCATCTCTATACTTTTTAAGTCGCATAATTTCTCTTTTACACTTTTGTATGTAATGTAATTTCACCAATGCACTTTCACATCACTTATGTGGTGTATTTTTTTTAACTCGCTTCTACACTATCTAAAACAAAAAAGGTGGTTATGCACCATAACCACCTTATCTCATTATAAATATGAGTGTTAAGCTCATTAGAAAAGGAAGGTTTTTGAAAAATAGAACTCTGAGACATATTTTTGGAAGGTGAGATTGTATTACAACTCAATAAGGATCAATACAGAGAAGGAGATTTGTAAACTATGTTTTAATTTTCTTCACAAATTATGACTATGTGTATGATTCATTTGTATTAAAATATTTTATTTAAAAAATTTGTTATAAATATTATAAATTAGTCTTAATGTGGAAATTACATAGTGGAATTTATTTTTGAATTTGTGTCTATTATTTCAACAAATGTGAAATCTCGATGGGGTTTAAGTAATATTTTAATTATATTTTACAAGTAAATATGGTATGATTATATTTGGTTTTCTATTAATATCAAATAATCATATCAATGTATGTTTTGCACTCTTAAGGGTGTAATTATGTCTTTACCACCCATTGAATGAGAAGATATTTCCATGAGCATAATGTTTCTCCTTCTTGGGCGATCCTAGTGAAACTTTGTGTTTAGTCACCCAAAGTCATCCTTAATCTTCCCTGGGATTATTTTATCATCTTTCATGTTTAACTAGATAAAATCATCCCATTTTACCTTTCTCCATTTTCTCCTCATTTCCATAATTCCTCTTATTTTCCTTTCTATCTCTTTTCTGTACATTCTAGTGAAAGTATAAAATCCCCATAAAAAACATTTTTGTTGTGAATAGTTATGAATAACTCTTTCTCTATTTTCCCATTTTGAATTTTAATAAAGGTATCTCTACCTAATAATAGGATATGGAATTTATCCCTATGATTTTTACTAATCTAAGGACTCAATTCCCACACTGTTAACTCAAAGTCACCAATTTTTATATCTAATAAATGTTTGAGCCAACAACTTGATTTCCTTCTCCTTCGACACTAACATTTGGGATAGATAATAACATCGATTCTAGGGTCCTATCTTTATGTAAGTGTTTAATGCCCTAAATTCATCCAATTTAAAAATGAAACATATCTTAATGGTTGGCCTAAGTGTTTTTTGGGAGAAGAAATTAGATAGTAAAGTTGTGTAGTATATTCTTATGATATTCATGCATTATGTATTCAGTTATTGGATATATGTATATTTTTCCTATCCTCCATGACTTTTATTAGGTTAGAAGATGAACATACTCCTATTTTATCACCAAGCATGAGAAGAATGTGAACATTCAAAGACTATAAATGACCATATATATATATATATATATATATATATATATATATATATATATATATATATATGGTCATTTATAGTCTTTGAATGTTCACATTCTTCTCATGCTTGGTGATAAAATAGGAGTATGTTCATCTTCTAACCTAATACAAGTCATGGAGGATAGGAAAAATATACATATATCCAATAACTGAATACATAATGCATGAATATCATAAGAATATACTACACAACTTTACTATCTAATTTCTTCATATGTTTGTATGAAGAAGAGAGATTCACCTTTGAAGAGATCAATATAAACTATTTGGTTATCGTTACCTGTTGTGTTTCTTATTTTATTCTTTGCATGCAGTTTCATGGTTAATGTTTGGCTTATTTATACCTAATTTAATTTGAATGCTCTGTAAACATTAATGAATTACTTGTTCCTAATTCCTAACTAATACACAATACTTCATCTCTGTTATACTTCTATTTTTCCACCTTGAGTATGAATTCTCTACACTATCCTATGCACTTGAGTAAAACTTATCTATCCTCATCCTTATCATGATTTGATGCTTTAGGAACATATGCTAAAAATGGTGTGATGAGTGTCAAAACACTCACTCTAGAGGAAACTATGTTAAGATGGTTACCAAGATATAGAGACATTGAGACATGGTTAGACCAAAAAGTATGTAATTTTGTAGAAGAAGAATCTAAACTGACTAGTCTTACCACATGAGAAATCATTCAAGATCATATCTATGGAGAGATATATGAAATTTTTGGTGAAAATTACTTTAAATATTATCTAACTCATTGAAAATATTAGAGTATTATTGTTTTAATCCTAGAATTAAAAAAATAATTACCTAGACTGAAGAAAACACAAACCAATTATAGAAACTAGAAACCAACTGGATGAGAGAAATAGACTATTATGTTTCTAACACCATAGATGGATAAATCATAAAGTTTGTAGTATTAGGATATATATATTTCAAATCTATTCAGGACCATTTGTCTAAGGAATTAGAGAGAAATTGTTTTAGTGACTACCTCTGTGAAAATGTTGGTTGTGGATAAAGCCATGGTGCCTATTCTAGTTAATATGGAGTAGTCATTTAGAGTGTATGGGGGTATAAGAGATATGATGGTTAATTATGGTTAGATGAGTAAGTAAGGATTGAACCTAAATCTATAATGGAGACATGAGGTAAGAATATTTAAAAGAAAAGTTTAGATTCAAAATGAGAACTATGATAACATAACAGATGGAATAAATAGAATAATACACAAGTAATTAAAAGTAGAGGTAAGAGTAGTAGTAAACTAGAGGATGAATGAGTAAGAATATGTGATGAGTGAGATGAAAAATAAAGGATGAATAAATAATATGATGAATGATAATAGACAGAAAGAAGTGATGAATAATGAGATGAAAAAGAGATGTTCGAAGAAGAAGGCAAGAATAATGTAGAAGTAGATTAGGTAGATGATAGATGTAGTGTGTAAGTAAAAGAATGGGTATTGTCAAAAGAATAAGAATTACATAAATAAGTAGAACATAGTCATAGGTTAATCATGGTTTAAATAGAATATAAGAAGAAGTTTCAAGAGAGAAGCATTCACCAAAAGAACAAATGTCCCCACAACCCAACTCTTATATTCTAGTAGAAGTTTTTAGCTAGGCGGATAGGAAGATAATAGTTGGGAAGGACCATTTTTAGAGAAAGTGCATCATTGGGGTATTGAAATTTAAAAAAAATCAATTATAAATTATTTTAAGGCCATAGTTTCATTGAAACCAAGCAAAGAAAAGAATGAAGCATAGAAGAAAAAAGTGCACATGTTGACTCTCCTAGAACATATAGTAGTACACAGACAGGATCACCAAGAACACAACCTACTCTTGTAATAGTTGCATAGAATATTTTATCAACACCAATATATTCAACGGGTCATCTAGGAGGATTCATAAACTTAGCAATATATGATGTGTCTACAAACCCTGAATAATACCTACTAACCTATGAGATGAGATACAAAGCTAAGGGCATCACTGATGAAGCTATCAAAAAGTGCAAGTTATTAATGACACTAGATAGAAGATCACTTAAGTTCATATATTGAATAAAATTTCACCAGGTAATTTTATAAGACATTAAGGATAGGCTTGTCACAAAATTCAAGATAAATAAATGCACTAGTCAGACTATACATAACTTGAAGGAGATAAGGCAAAAGTATAGAGAATCAGTTTGTGACTATGACTATAGATTATAAGATGTGATGAATAAGGTAGAATTTTCCTTAACATACAAAGACAAAGATACATGGTTCATTAAAATAATGCACTCTAGAATCAAGTTTGCCATTACATAGACTCAATATGCTATAAAAATCTATGCTAGAGTTTTTTCCCCATGCACAAAGAAAATTAAAGACTGTAGAGAAGGTCCTATTACCAATTCTAAGATTGAAAAATACACTACAATATTTTATGAAGAGAATGGAGCAATACCATGAGTTAGATAAACCTAAATTAAATCTCTAGTGTATGTAGTCTAGAAATGAAGGACATCACAAGAATGATTATCCTAAGATGAAGACATAATTCTATAAAATCTATTGATTAGTGGGGTATGCAATAACATAGTGCCACCTTATACAATAGTATGTCAAAAATCCACATAATCTATATTACAATTTTTATAAGTCTAACAATCATGATGAAAATAACTATGGAGATTTACAAGATCTCAAAGAAGGCATCACCAAAATGTATTCACCATTTATATATAATAAATGTCCTTGATAAAGCAAATAATTCTATACCAAGAGGTTGATAAAGGTTATGTGACCCAAATATGTCCATAATGGATTCCTAGTTCACCATAATACTAGCATCAAGTCTGGCTAGTTGGACCCCTCCTTCATTGAGTTGGACACCACCATCTCTATAGTACTCGTATGCAAAAACCTAGAGCTCAGTCATGACTTAGCAACAATAAATGAGTTAGACCCCACTAGTTGCGCAATAACAATTTAGAATTAGAGATAATACTTAGCACTGTTAGCATTGGAACACTAAAAAACAATGAGGGTATAGAGGAGGATATCAATCCAATAGAGAAGGATTTAGGGGAGGATATAGAGGAGGTTACTATGGTTATAGAGGAAATAAATATCAACAACCTTCTTTTTAATGTTATCTATGTGGAGAATATAATCATGTACAATGGAAATTATTGATGAATCCTCAAAATTAGTCTTACTACACATATTGTAGAATATATGACCAACATGACACAAAATATTGTCTTATCTTGGAGAATTAAAAAAGGACAAGGCCATTTAGAATGTGAATATGGTAAGTGTGCAACCTAACAAGGATGTGTTCTTGAACACTATGACACAACAACAACACATAAAAAAGGATTTCTTTCACTTAAAATGCATCAAGATCATGGAATTCAAAAAGAAAAATAGGATAAATACCCAGACCCAGTTATAAAGAAAAGTCTCATGTATGAATATGCACATATGTTGAAAAACATCTAACATCAAGACACCACTAAAGGAGATTATGTAACAATAGATGCACAAATGTATGGCCAGATCATGCACATTATACATTAGGATGGAGTTGCTTTTATGCTGATAGATATTTTAAAACTTTTAAGTATACTACGTAATTAAGACATCTCATAGAACAACACAAACCTAATATATAATCTACTGGAGTGTGTGTAGCATGGAAAACATAAGATAGAAAAGTTGGTTTGGTATGTCAAAACAAATAAACCCTCATATGTAGATGTAAAAATTGACATTAAGGTTACAAGTTATGAGATTACAAATGCTATCTTTAATTTTAGTAACACAGTCAACATGATTCTTAGGTCTACATGGGAAGCTATTGGATGACCGATTCCACATTATATCCCAATAAATTTGATCTTAGCTGATTATATAAGGGTTGAGCCTTTTGGTAGATTAGAATATATTGAGATTAAAGTCATAATATTGACCTTGTAAGGTGACTTTGAAGTTGTCAACATTAAGATAGTAAAAACACATTACCCTATACTGATCAACAAGAAATGGGCATATGATGGCTAGATGACTATCAACATGGTATAAAATCAATTAGAATTACACCAAGTAGATAAGGTTATTGTCATTCCTCTGAACAAAGTCCACAAACCTTACATAATTCTAGCTAAACTAGATTCTCCATACATTACACAAGAAACTAGATTCAGTGAATATCATAGAATACCCATCAAAAAAGAAGACAGAGCCAAAATGAATTTGACATAGAATGGATATCTTTTGCATACAAGGTCATGCCTTTGGACCTTAAGAACATAACTATGGTTTTCTATCACATAGTGGTGACTATGTTTAAGGACTTCATTCATGAATTATTAGAAGTCTATCTTGATAATTGTGCAGTCTTTTCCTTGTTTAAAGAACATTTGTCTAAGTTATGCCTAATGTTAGAATGATGTTGAGATATGTGCATTACATTGAATTTAAACAAATGTTTATTATTCACACCCTTTGGTGTTTTTCTAGGTGATGTCATATGTAGTGAAGGCATTTTGGTCAACTAGGCCAAAATTGTAGTGATACTGAGTATGCCTCCACTAATAAGTTCTATTGAAGTACAATCTTTTCTAGGCCACATAGGATACTATCAAAATTTTATCAAAAGATATGTAGCTATTTTATATCAATTATAATCCTTACTATGCAAACATTCAAAGTTTGTCTAGACTTTAGAGTACCAAGTAGCATTCAATAGGCTAAAATAGAGATTGATTAATGTGCCCATCCTCATCTTTCCAAACTAGAGCAAGCTCTTTCACATACATGTGGATGCTTCAGGTATCATAGTTAGTATTGTGCTTTCATAGCTAAGAGATGGTAGACTTGACCATCCTATTCATTTTTCTAGCCATAAACTTTCTAATGTAGATAAAAATTACACAACCACTGAACGAGAAGCATTGGCTATCATGTTCACTCTATAATTTTTTTGACATTATCTACTTGCAACACCATTCAAAGTCTTTAGTGATCATCAAGCCCTTTGATAACTTGTCAATAAGCTGATGTTAGGAGGATGCATCCCTTGGTGGTTGATGTTATTTTATGAGTTCTAATTCTACATTAATGTAAATATAAAAAGAGAGAATGTGGGACTAGATCATCTCAATTACGTTCCTAATGGCTAAGAACCAGAAGAATTACAAGAATATTATCTTGATGCTCACCTCTTTTGTGTTTTTGTGATTCTTAAATTTTTTGAATCAATCTCTAACTTCTTCAAATAAGGAGTCTTCCCTATGCACTATCAAGAATGTGACAAGTAGTTTGTTGCTAGAGGATTTCCATACACCATCATCAATGGGATTCTGTATCATTTGGGAAAGGGTGAAGTTATGCACAGGATTGTTACTAAACATGAATGACCTCAAATGTTGTAGGAGGCACATCAAGGAGTCACAAGAAAACATTTTCTAGAGAAGCTATGGCTAAAAGTCTATTACAGAGTGGGTTATGGTGGCCAAATCTATTCTAGGTTGCACATAGAGTATCACAACACTGTGATGCCTACCGATGCATAATTAAACCAATAAAAAAGATGAAATGCCTTTGCAACCTCTATTAGTTAAGAATATTTTTGAACAATGGGTCATTGACTTTGTCAGACCTATGAATCCACCAATAAAAAATAGTAATGTTTATCATCACTACAATTGACTATCTTACTAAGTGGGTCGAAGTTGCTATGACACCTAGCTATGGTGAAAAGGATGTAGAGAATTTTATCTATGAGAACATTATTACAAGGTTTGAATGCCCCATAAATCTCATTATCAATCAAAAAATGCACTTTCTAAACAACATCATCAAGGATCTGATTGGGAAATTTATGATTTCTAACCAATAAAGCACTATGTACCATCCACAAGCAAATGGCCAAGCTGAAGCTTCCATAAAGTAATGGGTAAAATGATGACAAAGATCCATGACATCAAGAAAGATGATTGGGAAGATTGAATTCCTATGATTATGTGGGCATATTACACTCACTACAAGAGAGGCATAGGTTTTATTCCTTTCTAGCTAGTGTATGGATTTGAAGTAGTTATGTTGATGGAATACCTAGTACGTAGTTTATGCATTGCCATGGTCATGAGAATAGGGGATTGTGAATATCTCACTAATAGACTCCTTGAAATGAATAGGATGGATAATTATAGATGCAAAGAATCATGGACATTAAAAGTTCATAAGTAGAGCTAGAAAGCATGGCATGATAGGATTTTATACCATAAATAATTTCATAAGGATCAACTAGTCTTACTATATGATAGTCATTTCAAAGCATTTATGGGAAAGTTAAAAATTTGATGGAAAGGGCCCTATATTATACATGAAATAATGCAGTAAAGAACTATGGTTTTAAGAGATCTTTAGGGAGCCATTTTACAAGGGTGGGTAAATGGTTGTAGGCTTAAGCCCTACCACTAATAGTTGAATTGATCTCATTCTACTAAGTGAGTGGGTACTGAGAGCACCAAGAAGATTAGTATTTCTTTATTTTACATGTTTTTGTGCATTTATTTTCTATTTATGTGTGTTTATAGATGATCTCTTTAATAAAATTTGAGAATCAAGATACCAAACATGTCGTGTACTAGCCATATGTAGGAGAATTCATGTGCACCATCATGGATGTCAAAGAGGAGTGAACAAAAGAAATTAAGTCTAAGAAAGGTACAAAAACATCCCATCAACAAGATCTCCATCATATAGTAGTCATACACCAAAATTAAATGCTAGATCTAAGGGTTGATTGATGTGATCTTCAAAAAATCAATAGCCTATCAACATCATCCTCTCATACCCTTTTATAGACACCAAAGAGCATAACAACATAACTCCACACATTTGCCAGTGATTAATTATCTTAATTGCTAGATTGGATAAATATTTTACACATCTACCATTGCATTCATGATGAGTGGAAAGCTAAGCATGGAATTCATGTGGAATCCAAGAGGTTTCAAATATATAAAGGCTAATTTAAAAGAACCAAGTCAAGATTTCATCCTTGTTCATTTTTTTCATGATCCATAATTGCAAAGAGTTGAGCTAGTTTTCTTGCACAAAGAGAAAATAACATTATAATTCCATCACTTCAATAGACATGGATACTTCAAATCTCATCAAGGATCTGATAGATGCACAAAAACAAGTAATGGGTGTTGATATGGCTCTCAAGTAAACCAATTTTAATGATCTAGAACCATTTTACTACCTATGAAAATTAGAACAAAAGTTCTTTCGACCAAACCCTATCAATATTATGAAACCACTTGCTCTCATTGCTCCCTATTGATTCCATAACATAGATGTTGAGAACTTGTTATGAATGCCTATTTTGGTGACCTATGGGAGATCATATAAGTATTTATCAACTGATACAATGATGAAAACAACTATCTTGGCCTAAACATCACCGTTATAATCAACATAAAAGCCATGGCCAGAGCTTTGGGCACACTTGTGTGAGGAGACTCCCTATCTCCATACAATATGAGAACACCCCCCATTATATAATAAGTCCTTGATTTTTATGTTTGAAGCAAAAAATGGATTATAATTGATGAAATCCCAGATAATCTAGTGTACATCCTCAGCAAGTGCATCACCTAGAGATTTTGGTAGATGACCAAGTATGTAAAGCAAATACCAAAAGGGGTTATGAAAAATTCAATTGGTTGGATTAATTCATCTAAGAGCTACTCATGAAAATAAATAAGTGTTTCACCTCTCTAAATTAGACATTTCAATACCAGTTCCTCATCTTAATACTCTATTTCACATAATGGAAGTCCCAGAGGGAGAATTATAGCCTAACATAGATTATTGGTCAGTTTAGTAATTTTTTAATATAATTGTGACATAGGAGTGTGGAGCCCTAAAACATGAGTGAAATTCAAATTTTGGTGGGAGGAGTGTCTATAATTTATTGTTATACATCCCTTGGTTCTACCAGATATCATACAATATGGGCTAGTACATAGCTATCAACTTGTTACCAAAGGGTGTGTTCATTAACATTAATGATTTACTATGGTAACCATTTGCACCACTCCCATTATTTATCACAATGGATATGGTGTAGGGAAAAGTCACCAAATAAAAATCCTTCATATCTAGGTGTCTAACTTCACTTCAAGCCATACCACCTGGTGTAACCATTCCTACAGTATAACAAATAGAGGAAGCTATTACTCATAAAAATAGAAGGGAAAGCACAAACTTCTTATAGAACATCATTCAACATCCCCTCCATTAAAGCACAAGACATGTAGCATAACAACCTAGATGGATGACCAAAAGGTGCCTCAGATCATGAGCTTGTGAGACTTTCTATAGATGGGTATAGATGAGTAAGAATTTTACCAAGTCATGATGGTAGACATCATTGGGGATTTTTATGATAAGGAGGAGAAATAATTCTTCTTTTAGAAGGTTCTATGCATGGTGCGATTGCAAAATTAGGTTCCACCAGAATCATGGGTGGACCTTCCATCTTGCCCACTATCCATTATTTTTGACACCATCTAGGAAGAAATGAAATAATTTTAATGTCAAATTGACTTTCGTCATCCATAACCTACTCTTACCTTCACCACTAAAGACCTATTTTCACCCCTTATATAAAGTCCACTAGAATCACTTATGCATAGACCTCAAATAAGGAAGGATTTTAGGGTCTCCCCTATACTTTAAGATCACACTTTTGGATGACCAACCATTGCACAAGAAGTATAACCCACCCCTACTACCACTTCACCACCACCAAAATGTAGATTGGTCATATTCAAGTAGAAGAAGGCACACATTTATAACTCTAAATTTTAACTAAGTTATTCACCACCATCACCATAGGCTTAGAAGGTTAAAGATATCACATCTAAGTAACCCAATATCAAATAATAACAAGCCTTGAGTGAAAAAGCAATTCACATAGTATAATGACAAGTAAGAAAGGAAAATAAGAAATGATAGAAGGAACAAGCACAGCAACAAAAATAAGCCACTCAACAAGCTAAAGAAGTCAAGGATACATAAAATGCCAAGGATGTAGAGGCTAATAGATAGAAGGCCATGGATGTGGCCAAGAATTCTTAAGAAGTGGTTAACACAGCCTAAAAATAACAAGAAGAGTAAGCGAGGAAGGAAAAAGAAGCTAAGATTTATACCAAAGTGAAGGAAGAAGAAGAAGATAAAAAAACCCAAGCATAATAGGCTATGAAAGCTATAAATCATGCACAATAAGTAGATGAATATATAAATAAAAATAATGAAGAAGATGAAGCCCTACATTGATAACAGGCACAAGCACAGGCACAAACATAATACCAAGCTCAAGATCAAGCTCAAGCAAAATCACAAGCATAAGCACAGGCCCAAGCTACACAAGAACAAGCCAAAGCTATATCCCTAGACAAATAGAAGAAGATATAAGATGTAGTAGATGTGAAAAAATTGAAGTCTAAAGAGGACCAAGCCAAGATACAAGCTATATAAGAAGAGATGAAGAATAAAAAGGAGGAGGAGGAAGCTAAAATAAATTGGGCTAAATACACTACATAGTAACTCAAGATGGTAGTAAAATCCACAATGCAATAACATCAAGTACTAAAGTAGCCTCAGGTACAAGCAAAATATCCTACACACAAAGAAAAACTAACTACCTCACAAATAGGTCCTTAGATTTTGGAGTTTCCATTGGGAGGAATTTGGCTCTAAGATGTCCTAATGGTTGGTGATTGATGTACCACTTTTTCACTCCCACTTACCACAATAGCATGACTAGACCTTGTAACATGTGCCAGTACATTGGCTACACTCTCAATAATGCAAGAAGCCTCACTAAACGTCTCTAGGCTTCCACTAAAGAAAGAATTAGACGCTATAGCATATTTTTAAGAATAAATTATGTAGAAGGCCACCTATTTAGAACTAGAAAGAGATAAATTCAAGATAGATAATATAGAGTTAAAGGCTCACCTTCATGAAGCTACCAAGATGATCTATGACACTTGCCTAGAATTGGTTACTTGAGCAATCAGGGACCAAGTTATGTCCAACCAATGCAGACTCAATAAGTTAATAAAGGACTAGTGTGCATCCCATAAACTTTATGTAGTTGGTACATTGGGAAAGAACATGAAGACTAAGGTAGCCACATTGATCACCTTACTAGAGGAGTATCAAATACTGCTAGACATTGTAGTACTCTAAACACAATATGTCACATGAAATCTGTTAGATTGGAAGTAGCACCTTAATGACTCTTTATCCAATTCTAGTGAAGACTTTTCCATAGTTTCAATCACAAAGACAACCATAGGAAACCACACCAACTTGGTGAATGATAATGATAGAGCTCTCCAAGATTTGTTTAATGATTGGGATAATGTGTGTGATAAACTTCTCAACTGGTAGAGTGAGTTTTTACATAGTTCATTCATAGGTCTCCAAGACCAACATAATGTAGATAATCTAGAGAAGTTGAGTGGAGAGATCCAAACAAGTGTAAAAAATACTAAGGCATCCATGAATATCACTAATGACTCAAACTTAAAACAACTCAAATCTATTAGATTGGAAGTAACACCTTAATGACTCTCTATCCAATTCTAGTGAAGACTTTTCCATAGTTTCAACCACAAAGACAAGCATATGAAACCACACCAACTTGGTGAATGATAATGATAGAGCTCTCCAAGATTTGTTTAATGATTGGGATAATGTGTGTGATAAACCTCTCAACTGGTAGAGTGAGTTTTTACATAGTTCATTCATAGGTCTCCAAGACCAACATAATGTAGATAAGCTGGACAAGTTGAGTGGAGAGATCCAAACAAGTGTATAAAATACTAAGGCATCCATGAGTATCACTAATGACTCAAACTTAAAACAACTCATCAGATATCACACATCACTATGAATCCTGATACATATGTTCTAGGAAGTTATGATCAATTGGAATACATACAAGACCAACCTATTTCCATTCTATAACAAGGTTACCCAAATCCTTATCATTATTTTCTATAATCCACCATTTGTGCTATATTAATTCATCATAAAAATGCAAGGATACATAATTTGGGGCCAAAGATCTTGCTAGCTAGTCATTATCTACATCAATTTTACCTTCATCAAGTTAAATAATACACAAGGAATTTTTTTTGAAAATTTTGTAAATATTTTTTTATTGGGGATGAATAATAAGAAAATCAGAGCCAGGTTGGTTGAAAACCCATAAAGGGAAGCCACTTGGTTATGCCAGCCTATTGAAAACTCAAAAGGGTAGGAGGTTGGTATGTTATTTAGTTGAAAACCTAAAAGGGTGGCTAAGTAGTGTGTAAGAGATGAAAATTAGAAATGGAACCTTAAGTGATTACTAAAAATCTCACTATTCTAACCAATTCTTCAACTTCTACCCTTTATGCACATTCAAATTATCTTGTGACATTGTCTCGAGATGAGACAACATTTTAAATTTGGGAAAGTATTGGGAGAAGAAATTAGATAGTAAAGTTGCACAATATATTCTTTTGATATTTGTTCATTATGTATTTAGTTATTAGATATATGTATATTTTGTCCTATCCTCCATGACCTATAATAGGTTAGAAGATGAACAGACTCCTCATTTGGTGCCAAGTATGAGAAGAATATGAATAGTTAGAGATTGTAAATGAATATATATATATATATATATATATATGTATGTATGTATGTATGTATGTATGTATGTATGTATGTATGTATGTATGTATGAAGAAGAGAGTTACACCTTCAAATACATCAATATAGACTATTTGGTTATGGTTACCTATTGTGTTTCTTATTTTTTCCTTGCATGTACTTTCATGGTTAATGTTTGGCTTATTTCTATCTAATTTACTCCAAATTCTTTGTAAACATTAATAAATTACTTGTTGTGCCTAATTTATAACTATTTCACAATAATTCATCTTTGTTATGCTTTTGTTTTCCCACCTTGAGTATGAATTATCTGCACTATCCTTCACATTTGAGTAAAACTTAGCTATCATTGTCCTTAACATATTATGATGCTTAAGGAACCTCTGCTAAAAATAATTTAAAGGTGATTTATTAATCCAAAAGGATTGATATAAATACAAGATCAACCCTTATTCATTCCTAACCTACAAGACCTATAAAAATACCAAAGAGACCCAAGAAACTTATCAAAAGCACTATATCAATCATTCAATTTAACATAAATTCTATATTTACATACTAATCATAGGCATAACACATCTATAGGTCTAAAGTACTAAATAAGCAACACAAGGGCCTGATTTCCCAAGTTACAAGTTAATTCATTTTGTATTTATGTTGCACATATTGTATTATTGACACACTAATGAACACATAGGGGATAATTACATGAGTATGAGGCCCTCTTTTAGAGTATTGGATATATAGGTAGCACCCTATGATAGTAGGGTATTTTAGGGTCTACTTGACATCATGTGCCCACTAGCCCATTTCCCTCAAGTCACTATGAAGGTGGAGAATTATTGTTTTACCATTTCGCATGGAGTGATATTATAGGACCCAACTCTAAATGCACTAGAGTGAAGGTAAAGTAAAACTTAGAGGCATCTAGGTGGTCCATCCTATTTTAGTAAGTATTCTATACATAATAATAATTTTGAACCTAGATAGTAGCATTAAAGTAATTATCCTAGGGTGACGTTATTATTTAGATATCTAGAAGTGTCGTATCCATAATCTAATGACTATTATAGAATCTCCTTACTTTCAACATGTTCTAGATCTAGAAATATATTAGCATTAGAAAAATATAAGTATAACGCTTTTTATCATTTATAAACATGGTATAGTTGTACTTTCCATATTTAAACTATCTCAACATAATAAATTTAGTGTATGTTTATATCTGAGTTTACAATCTAATTAGCTTTCTATAGATCTAATTATCCTTGTGCCATTTCATTTATATATACCTTTTTAATATTAATCTAAGGCTAATTCTGACCACTTAGATTTAATTTTAGGATTAAATATTTGGTGAACCTAATCTTTAAACATCAAACCCTAGGTCACTTAGGGTTTTTCTAAAAAAATTATTACTGATCCCTAATTGTCATAAATAAGTACAACATGGATTCATGTATTACCCATTTTAGATCCCAATATGTCATAGTTGTTATGGTTTTTTACATTACTTGCCTTGTCAAATATTATAATCAAATCCATGCCAATAAGGAGAGGATTTTTGAGTGAAACTAACACTTAATATCTTTTCAAAATTCATTTTGTAATGTTATAGAGCCAATATGTATATTCCCACATGTGCACTATGGACCTTTTATCCTACCCAGATCTTATTTGAATGACAACTACCATACCACACCCATTATTCACCCATAAATTAGATTGTATTCTACAATCAATTTTGTTACTAATAGAAGAGGTAAGGTTGATCAACCCATTCTGCCACCTTTTAATATACAATAGTTGCCTCATAAGCCTAAACTAGTAATCAAAGTCAAGGGATATGACATAATTGACCAATTAAGTAATATGCATGCAAAAATTTAAATCCTTGAGATCCTAAAGAAATATAATGTATATAAGGATATCTTATATGAGGCATTGAATGAGACATAAGTTCCAAGTGATATTAATCCTACTTATTTTTTAGATATTATGAAGGATCTTAATAACAATAACAAGCTCATTATAGAGTATAAATCTAAAACAAGTTAGTCCATGCATTAGTAGTAAAAATGCAAAACAATCATAAAGGACATAACATTCTAATCCAACTCCCTAATGGGGTTTTGAAAATAAAATCTAAGAGCTATTAAAATAAGGAATACAACCATGAAAATTTCCTAAGAGTGGCTCAAAAACATGATTTTCCCTTGATTTAGTGCTCCAAGTCTTTTTTAATGATGAGTGGTTGTCTTCTCCATCATCTCTCAATGCACTAATGAATCAGGCTCATGAATTTTATTAATTTATGTCAATAGTTGAATATATTCTATTGAAAATTCAACATAATAACATTACACAAAAATAACTTGAATGGATGAGTAAGGACCCTTGTATTTAGAGATTTTTGGAAATGATCAAAATCAACCATGACCATCCATATTCAGATAAATTCAATTTTGGAGGATAAATCCATAAATATCGCCATTAATAGTTTTAATAATGGGGAATTGATGAGGCATGGAGGGCATAAACTATATATTTTTCCATTTATGGCTTATAGATGCCACCCCACTGGTGATGTCATAAGGTGATGTAGATATTAGAAATGAATTTATAATTAATACATATTTAATAAATTCTATGGATTTTCTACTTAATCTCTTAATTTGGTTTAATTTGCTTAAGTGATTTTAATAAAAAAAATTTGTAATTTTTTGGAAATTGGTTGCCCATTTAATCAAACTAGTCAAAATATCAATTTATTGAGTCATAATTTGATTAGAGTATAAATAGAAGAAGGTATTAGTTGCATATAGATCAATACCCCATTTATAGTATTGTGGGTGCAATATAACACATGCACATGATGTGTGATTCCAAATTAGAAGAATTTAGTGGTTTAGATCATCATTTTTTGTGGCCATAATTTGACTCAAAGTGATTCAAGAAAAGCTAATAATCACTAAAATGCATTACCTCATTTAGCGATACATTAGCCTAAATTATCACTTGTATGTGACAAGCTCAAATCATTTAGCACATTTTTAGTGATTTTGGTCTATATTGTTCATTATCACAAAATTTCAAGTAAGATTGATAATTTTAGTACAATAGTGATAGAAATTGGATGTTTGTATTTTACCCCTATTTGATAAGGCATGGAAAGACATTCGATTGAAGAAACATATTTTAAAAAAATGAAAGATTTTTCAAGAATAGGTTATAAGTAAATGACCCATGATGCCCCTTCAAAAGGGCATATGAGAATGAAAGAGAGGGATGGACTCTCAAAAAAGATAGCAAGAGGGAATTAACCCATGAATGAGATTAAATCCACATGAGCTAATGATTTTACGTGTTGATTCCCAATGATAAAAAATAAAATAAAATATAATGGGACATAAGGTGGGGAGAAGTGGGAAGGATGCAATCCAAAAATATAAGCCACACATTTTGACACTCCCAAAACAGGATGAAAGTTGTGGGATTAGGGAAAGATTGATCTTGATATAAGTTGCACAATTTGAAATTGCCAGAATGAGGATAAAAATTATGGAGATTAGAATTATAAGAAACATGAGAGCATTATTCCAGAGAAAGGAATTAATAAGGTACCCCAGTAGATCGGATTTGATCTGTTGATAAATTTATTTCTCCCTAGTAGGGTTGATTTGATCACTAATAATTAAATTACCCCGGCAGGGTAGATTGAATTGGTGATTAGTCTAAACATTTTGCACTAGTAGGTAAAATTGTAAATAATATCTCAAGGATATAACCCAATGCATAGATTAAATATGAGTGGGTGAAAATGTAGATGCAAGGGTTTAATGATTGAAAAAAAACCACAAAAAACTAGGCATACAAAGATGTACAAAGGGATGAAAGAGATGAATAGAAGAATGAGTGTGGCTGAACTGACCATAGATACAACATGTATCCAAACATCACCTATAGAGTCCAAATGAACCTCAAGCCAATGTAGTTCACCTAGAAGCAGGAGAAAATGGAATGAGGAATGAAGAATAGAAGAAAGATGGATCACTATTTAATTAGACTCATAGTGTATGCCAAGATATGCACGTCTTAAATAGAGTCTTGTGTTAGGTATGGTGCATTGAGAAATGATATTCAAAGAATCATTTAATTTTTGACTTGGGATCCAAAGCACTTGGTGCTTATTATAGCAAAATGAAATTATGTATCATAAGTATGAATGAGCTATAATAACATTGTATTTCTATTGTGATTGGTTGGTTCAAATTTGAATATTTATAACTAAGGATAATGATAACAACTACCAATACCAAATTTACAACTATTTTCATTTAAAGAAAAAAAATAATACACAAATGTGACTTAACTTAAAATCAAGATATGAACAATCAATATTTAAGTAGAAATAAGAATGTATAGAAGTAAAATCAATAACAAATTAATAAACAACATGAAAACAAGACATGAATAATCAAGATCCATGTGTATAAACAAGATGTACTTAGAAAATAAAACTAAAAAAAAGTTAAATACAACTTGAAACAAATCAATCCTAACTGAAAATCTATACTAAAAGTGGGTAGCGAATGCATTTTTAATCAAAAGAACAAAAAATATATAGTACAAGACAAAATAGTAACACAAAAGACCAACATAACAAAACACCAAGAACAAACATCAAAAGAATAAAAAGGAACAAATAGAAAAATAAAATAAATGGAGAGATAAGAAAGCAAAACAAAACAAAAATAATATTCAAATAAACACACACAAACAAGAGTTAGTCACAATGTTAGTGCAAACAAAAAACATTTGTTAGTCTAATTATAATAGAGGCCCTACTCTCTACGATAGCGTGACCCCTAATATAATAAAATTACAAGACTAGTAGAATAAAAAAATAACAAAGATATAAAATTTACACCAAGTGATAGGGAAACAACAAGACAAAACAAAATGGGCAAAAAAGAAGAAAAGGATGGAGTCATTGAGCTGATTTCAGATGTACAAGACAAGTGGATGCTACCTACATAGTTCCCTGGATGTGAGATCCAACATGAAATTTAGGCCAAATGTAGTTCTCCCATGAAATGGGATAAAAAAAAGTGACGATAATAAAATATGACTGATATTGTAAATAAAACAAGGAAATGAGATTGTAAAATGGCAAGAGTGTTCAAATGATTGATTATAAAAAAGTGAGAGCATTTTAACTTAGAAATTGCTCTCGAAATAATGAGAGCATGGGCTCAGAATAAAAAGTGAAAGACAATGTTTTTATTTGTTTTGTCGATTGATTTCTATTTTTTTTTGTTTTTTAGATAAGCAATAGAAATGAAATATTAATAAAAGGCCCAGGGAACTACCTAACTGAAGAGATGCATGTTTATAGGTAAAAATTCAAATAATAGTTAAAATAATTGTGTATAAATAATGGCACAATGAACCTACCTAATCAAGGAGATACACATCAAAAAGTAGAAGTTACAATAATAGATAAAGCCAACTAGAATGGCCCTTATGATCTTATGAAGGAAAAAATGCCTACCAAACATCAATAAAATCATATAACAACCTGCAGTGCTAGATAAATTTGAAGAACCATTTAGTAGGAAAAAACCATGTGCTAATGTATCTTATTTATAAGAGAAAGCTACAAAATACTATTCAGGATAAACTTCTTAGTAGAACTAATGTTGAGTGTTTCCAAAATACCTATGAGTCATAATCAAGATCATAATTGGTGAAGGTATATAACTATCTAGGTTACAACCATCCAGGGTATGAAAAGAATGTGATTCTAAGTAGAATAGTCTAGGATAAAATGAGACAAAATTGATAAGGTCTAATACAAGATGGTCCAGGGTAGGATTAAAAGAGTCTAATTGGAATATAAAAGATCAAAAGTACTAATGGTCTAGAGTTTCAATAGTCTAGAGTCATAAAATAATATGGTTCTCATTAGAAATATCCATGGTGTTGGAAGAAAAATTACTGAGAGGAGGTGAATCAACATTCAAAATATTACTTTTAAAATCCACTTAATGAAACATGAATCATTCAATCAAGCACATAGGTCTAGCAAACAAAAATAAATGTCCACATAAGCATGAAACACAAGAACCCAAGATATCACAACTTATAAATGGGAAACCCTCAAGGTGATGAAAACCCATTAATATATGCAAGTGGAATATATTCCTATAATACAAACACCAATTTTAGTGAAGCGCCAACCCCAACTAGCTAAGCACCAACTCATCTAGGCTTTAAAAAGTACCCACTTGCAAGGAGGTACCAACCCCCTAAATGACTCACACCAACTTAGCCACCTATAAAATTTGATCATATTCAAAATACCTTGTTTCTCATAAAACATATGATGATCTTCTTCCTTAGATATTCACACACTTCCATCCTTCTCAAACTGGCCTCTAGCCTTCTTCACTCAACTAACCCTTTTTTGACTTGATTAAGTCATATGAATTTGATAATTATATGCAAAATCTCTATCAAATATTCATAACTAAACTTATACAATCATCTCATGGTATATAAGACCTTATTATACTTACCAATGTTCTATTTCATGTGCATGTTCTCTACACCCACAAATAGGTCTAAAATTGCCTATTATTTATACATGTCACTTGTTCATATCCTTTTTAGCTAGCCAAACATCTTTACCCTCTTAGTTCAACCATGAAATGGATCTTATGACATCTCATATACATGGATCAAATTTTATTTGAGTCAATTTAGGTCTGACCTACCTTAATTAGGCCTTATCTCATCTTTAGGCCTCAAGAAGACCTAGTCCCATTAGGTCTACTTGGGATACATTACACTTTGTCTTACTTAGAACACTTAAAAACTCCACATATGATAGGAAAATATCATTAAACACTAAAATAAATCCTTTCTAAGATCATCTAATCATCATAACACTTTTTATCTGAAACTAATACTTAGAGCACATAATTAGTACTATTCATATTAGGCCTGTGCATACTCAAAAAGTTTATTTTAAACAATTGAAGTATAAACATAATTTTGGCATACAACCATGGAAAAAAATCACATATATATAATCTATATGAAATTATTGATATCTTCATATGATTTATACTTCACATCTCAAGGAAAAATTACACAAACCCTTCTCTGTAAGTATCCCACTTAGAACTACCAAGTAGCCTCAAAACACAATCATGGACAACTTGATCTACAACACCTGAAAGAGCACTTACCATGACCACTAATACCTTCAAAATATTATTTTACATAACACCTTAAAACTACCCTTCAAACCTCTTTTCATGTATTCTCCACCTTACTTATATTCTCACACAACATCTCCATGATCAAACAATGTCAAACATCCTTCATATGCCTTGACAATGGATCATGATGCCTCATTAAGCGAAGCATGGTCTAGAGTTGGTCAAGTTGCATACCAGGTCTATAGGTGCTACCCCTATAGGCTCACTCTGAGACTCTCATGAGTGCTTCAATTCCTCATGCATGCTCAAATAACTTAATTCAACCTCTCATGCCTATGTGAATTCATCTCACCAAGCCACTAAGTACATATCTTCTCACAGTGTCTCTTTATGTTATGACTAGTGTTATAACTAGGCTTCTCAAGAACTTGAAGCTTTACATCTGACCTTGAAACACTCATTGATGATTTTACACCTTGATCACGTACCTTTCATTCTTCTTAGACAATATCATATCTTTGTATATACCTCTCCATATTCATCATGCACAAGCTCATGATATGACTATGCTTGTTATGACTAGGCTACTCAAGGCAACTTATATTCAAAGATGGGTACTCAAACATTCTTACCTTATACTGAATCTTGATATCAACCTCATAAGAATCATTAAGTTTCTTGCAAATTATCTCTTAATAGAGAGATAATAGGTTGCCTTGAAATTCTCTCTTTTCACATGGCTTCCTTGTCACATCAGACACACAAGCTCATACTTCACATATCACTCACCATGCATATTTCTAGATGTACCTTGACATAAATTATATCAACCTTGACATCAATGACAACACTTCTCAACAAACTCCCCCTTTTTCATTCATGGCAAAACATTATTCAATTTTATGATTCTCATCTCCCCTAATCTAGTCAAGCCCCCTTCTTGAACTTTCTCCCCCTTTGACATTAAAGACAAAGGATCTTCCACAAACTACCATCTAGAACCCAATCATCATAGTAAAATGATCCCCCTTACTCTATGTATAACTCCTTTAGATAAACCTAGAATACAAGTCCACTTTTCAACATAGATCAATCCAAACATCCACCAAGCATCTATTAACTTAATAGTATCTCCATGAAGCATAATGGATTTACCCCTTTCCATAGATCACTAAAACAAAATAAGTTTAGGAGATTCCCAGATCTCCATGCTCTCACAAGACTAAATATCTTGTAGTATCATTGATATGGCTTGATCTCTTCATCAACCATTTGATCATCGATATGAGTTGACAACAGACATTCCTAACTTGATTTAACATCTAAAGTATTTTTTATCACAACAAATATTCCAATTGAGATTGTATATTGATCATGACCCTTATTTTATATCTTTGGTTTCCATACATTCATTTGCCTTCTTTATTTCACTCTAGGGGCTTCAAAGCTCCTATTTTTACTTGATAATCCTCTAACTTTGTTAGGACATAATCTTGAAATATGTCCTACATAATGACAATAATAAAATACCACTTTATATATACCTCTTGACTAATTTGAACTGTGACTCCTTTCATAACCCACAAGTACTCATTTTTGGAGTCTTCTACACTTTATTACTCTATGACCAAACTAACTACATACAAAATAGTAGCCATTTAATGAACTAGCATACATCATAGCATCAGGTTGTTTAATAGGTCTTTTTAAGTTGACATCTTTATCTTCAATAATCTTCTATTTGACTTGAGTTGCCAAATTTTGGTCTTATTTGAAACCAAGACCTATCTTATCATTTACAAAATGTTGACTACTCAATATGTCATCTAAAGCCTCAGTTCTCTTTTTAAACTTCACAAGTCTCTTCACCTTTATAGATTCTTGATCCAACCCATCTTTCAAGGATTCTACTTCAATTTCATACCTAGTTCATTCTTCCTTTTAAGCCTTTAATCTTGCATTGACTACCTCCATATGTGCCTTAACTTGATTAATGATCTCATCATACTCCTTGGAAGTGTTACTTAGCCTTTCCTCAAACAAGTTAATCTAATCCTCATAGTCCTTAACTAATGATCTTAGTTTGTGATTCTTTTTCTTTTGGAACTTCAACTCCTCTAGAGCACTTACCAATTCTACCTCAAGATTCACTTTACTTCTTCTTCATCTAATTCTATATCAACAATAAAGCCTTTCCTACTTGAGCAACCCTAATTGTCTAATTTTATGGCCATGAACAAGGTTTCATTATTGTCACAGTCAAGGTCATTACTATCATCATCAATATTAGAAGCACATGAGTCACTTACATCAAAATATTCATCTTATTTAGTATATAAGCTTATTTTTTTCTTGAAAGTTACTTTCCTATCTTCATACTTTATGAACTCATTGTCTTTTTTAGGCTTATAGGCCTTCTTGTCATCTTCATGATGTTCACCATTATTTTCATTATGCTTATATTTATCCTTTTTAGGATAATTAGATGTAAAGTGACCAATATTTCCATAATTAAAACATTTAAATGGAAGCTTACCCTTGTACTTACCTAATCAAAACCTTAATTTCCTTATAAACATGGTTACTAGTTGATCATCATCAACATCTGAAAATTCATCATCCTTGACCTTCTTGGATTTTGACTTCTTTTCAACTTTGAAAGCAAATTCCTTCTTGGGAGGTCTTCCTTAATTTGTTCTCATATCATAATCAATAAAAATGCCATGAAGCCCATCCATCTCTAGCTTGTCCAAATCTTTCATATCTTATATTACAGATATCTTAGAGTCAAATTAAGAGTTAGTGATATCAATAATGTTTGAACAACTATAGATTATTTCACCTCTTCTCCCAATACTCTAATTAAATTCACAACTTCATCAACCTTTAACAAGTAGGATGCAATGGTTTCATCTTCATTCATCTTTAGGTATTCAAACTAGCTTTGGTGGGTCTACAACTTGGCCATATTCACCTTGGTGTCTTCTTCATATATGGTATTAAAATTTTCCCATATTTCTTTATTTGATACATAGTGCATCACCTTAACAAGCTCTTCCTTTGATAGGTCACAAATAATGGCATTCATTGTCTTATAATGATTTTTACTAGCCTTCTTACCTACTGCATTAGTAGGTGGAATAGGAGGAAAACTATAACCATCCACAAATGACTTCCAAATATCATGACCTTGAAACATTAGATATATCTTCATCTTGAAATTCCAAAATGAATAATTAGATCCATTAAATAATGAAGCCTTACTGGCAGAGAAACCACCTTGAGATTTCTAACTAGCCATCCTTACTTCGAAGATCTCCTTTAGGCTTTTAGACTTAATTCAAAGGACCAAATTATAATACCAAATGTTGGAATAAAAATTAATAAGAGGGGTGTTAATCAATATTTAATAACTTACTTTTTAATTCCACTTAAGCAATCACGAATCATTAAATCAAGCACATAGGTCTAATAAACATAAACAACTATCCACATAAGCATGAAGCATAAGAACACAAGATAACCCAAATTATATGTGGGAAACCCTAAATGGGATAAAAATACACTAATATATTCAAATGGAATAAATTAATATAATAAAAATACTAATTTTAGTGAAGCACCAACTTCACATGGAGCACTAACCCCAACTAGTTAATTACCAAAATAGGTAGGATTTAGCAACCACCCACTTGTAAGGAGAAACCAACCCCATAGATGACTTAGAAAAAACTAAAAAAATTTAAAAAATTGATCACATTTATAATACCTTTTTTCTCATACAATAAATTATTATCTCCTTCCTCAGCTCTTTACATACTTCTATCATTATCAAACTAGCCTCTAGCCTTCTTCGCTCAACTAGTCATTTTTTGACTTGATTAGATCATATGACCTTGATCTTTATATTATAATCTCTATAAAATATTCATAAATAAACCTATACAAACATATTATGTCTATAAGACCTTATTATACTTACTAATGTTCTATTTCATTCACATGTTCTCTACACCCACCAATAGGCCTAAAATTGCCTAGTATTTATGCAAGTCACTTGTTCATGTCCTTATTAGTCAAAAAAACATCCTTACCCTCTTATCAAAGCCATTAAATGGATATAATGAAATATTATAGACATTTATAAAACTTTATTTTATTCTATTTAGGTCTATCCAACCTTAATTAGGCCTCATCTCATCTTTAGGCCTCAAGAAGACCTAATCCCATTAGGTCTACTTAGGATACATTGCACTTTATCTTCCTTGGAACACTTAAAAACTAAACAAGTGGTATTAAAATATCATAAAACACTAAAATATATCCATTATAATCTCATATAGTCTTCATAACACTTTTTAGCTCAAACTACTACTTGGATCACATAATAAGTTATGTTCATATTAGGCCTGTGCATACTTAGTCTATTTTAAAATACTAAAGTATAAACATAATTTTTCCAAAAAAACATGGAAAAAACTAAAATATAAATAATATATATTACCTCATGGAAATCATCATATGATTTATACTTCACATCTTAGGGAAAAAGTACACAAACCATTCTCTGCAAGTAGCCCACTCAAAACTACTAACTAGCCTTAAAACATAGTCATGGATAACTTGATTTACAACACCTGAAAGAATGATTCCCATGAAAAATGACACATTAAAAATATTATTTTAAATATATATATAGTTTTAAATTAACAATATCATAATTTCTAATGCCACATATTGGTCGTGCAGACCAATATTTTGTCTTCAATACACAGTCAAACTTGAACCAAACAACTCATTTTAGATTCACCATTTTCATGAATTACACTAACTTAAAAGTTTATAAAAATAATGGGTAGGTAATTAAAGTTAAAAAACACAAAATTATGTGTCTTAGGTACATAAAATCATGGCATAGGGCCTCAAAGTCATCGTTGCAACTTACTTACCCATAATTTCCAATTTGCCTTAAAGACCAGTCATGGTGATTTTGAATTTCAACACCTACATGACCATTTAAAAATAATATTGTTACCTATGGATGATATTATTATATAATTATACAATTATTATATATAAATATAACATGGTAAAATAGAAATATTTATCTTACAGACCAATCTCATAGCCTTATACCTTCATTGTCTCATCTGTACTAAACATGTCACTTTATGAACAACATTTTCATCATATCCAATTATATAAAAAAATTATATAAAATATTTATATGTATTAAAATTATTGAAAAAAATATCCATGTACTTGGATTCATCCCTAATCCATGATAACATATCCCTAATCACCTTCTCACTTTTGCCTAGTTTTCTCACTATTTACATCATTAGGTTTGTTAGTGATTGGTTAACTTGTATAACTAGTTTATCTCCCATGAGGGATATAAATTGATCATAAAAAAAAATACATAAAATACAATTCTAAATATTCAATGTTCATCTATTTATTAATTTTTACTTGGTCAACTCTGAAAAACAAGGCCTTTCCTGTAGGGTCCACTTACTCACCTAACAAACCAATCATACCTAGAGGTGATTGAGATATTTTAATAAATGATCCAATAGATAAACTATTGAAACCCATCCATTCTAAGTATTTTATAATAATATCTTTCACATCAGGTCAATGTTAGGGTTTTAGAGAGGGTTAACATTATTTATGGTGTTAATGATTGTTCATAAAGGATTACCCCTCATATTCAAAAATAATTCTTAGAGATGTTATCTAGGACCCTTCCAAATCTCTCCTCAATAACTCAGGTTCTCATGTATAGGTTACACATGCCAATGAACACTTAAAATTTCTTCTCGGGTTGAGAACCCTTCATTTTATGCACTTGAGAGACCTTAAAACACTTTATCTTGACTTAACCTTTAAAATTTGACATAAAATTTGGTAAAAATATTTAAGAAACATGAAATACCTCCAAAAATTATCATTTTTCCATACTTAAGTTTAAATCTAAAACTCATACCTCATTTGACCACCATCTCTCTCTTTACTTGCTTAGACCTTGACTTTCAAACTACATTAGGCCTTAAAAATGACCTTTAAGCCTATTTTAATGAATTATCCACCTAAATTACATGATAAAAAAACATATCACATGGTCAAACATCCTTCATATGCCTTGACAATAGATCATGATGCCTCATTAAGCCAAACAGGGTCTAGAGGTGGTTAAGTTGCATACCAGGTCTATAGGTCCTACCCCTGTAAGCTCACTATGATAATATCATGAGTGATCCAATGAATGATATTCATGATCAAAAAACTTATTAAAACCTTTTATTCCATATGCATTCATCTCTCCAGGCCACCAACCTCATATCTTCTCATAGGGTATCTTCATGCTATGATTAGTGTCATGACTAAGCTTCTCAATCACTTGAAGCTTGGCAACTGACCTTGAAACACTCCTTGATGTTTATATATATTTTTCACATGTATTTAATGATCCTTAGATAATATAATATCTTTATACATACCTCTCCATGCTCATCATGCACAAGCTCTTGATATGACTAAGCTTCTCAAGGCAACTTGTATTCAAGTACTAGTACTCAAACATGCTTACCTTGTATTGAACCTTGACAAAAAATTTAGAAGAATCATTAGGCTGAATTAAAATTCTATATAAATGTTGAATGTGGATCCCATTTCAACACCCCTAAGGTTAAAATAAAATTAATGGGGCATTTTTAACATGTAATTTTTACTTTCACAAATGGTGGGGCACATTTTTTTAGTGTGCCAACCACTTCCCACATTTGTGGCATGTTTTATGGAGAAGTGGGTGTGATTTAATGTGGTTGAGAGAATCAAGGGATTAAATTTATCCCACTTGGTTGTAACCTCCCTTATTTGTTTCCTTTTCGGTGGGGATATGCTTATCTCCAAGGTATGGTGCATTTTTCAAAGGCTTTTGAAAAGTATAAATAGGGGTAAGGGGGAACACATTATGTATTGAATTTTGCATCTCATTTTTGAGATTTGTATTCTCTCTTCAGTTAGTGTGATTAGGTTTGAGGTGTAGCTTAGTATCTTGGGAATTTTGGTGTGAATTCAGATTGGAGAAAGTTATCTTTGTGAGAGGTTTCTTGTTGAGAGTGGTCTTATAATCTTGTTTATAATATAATAGGTAGATTTTTGGTAGACATATCACACATTGGGTGAACCACATTATATTGATGTTATGTGTGTATTTTCTTAGATCTGAATTTTCTTTCATATGTCTCTATTGCTATGATTTTGAGGAATGAATTCCATGTTGCATGTTATTGCATAATTAATCACATATTCCTAACAATCAAAAGAGAGATAATAGGTTACCTTTAAATTATCTCTTATCACATGGCTTCCTTGTCACATTAGACACAAAAGCTCATAACTCATATATAACTCACCATGCATCTTTACCAGATGTAACTTGGCATCAATGACATCAACCTTGACATCAATGATAATACTTCTCAACATAGGGTTGGTTGAGATAAAATAAATACGGTCTAGAATAGGATTGATCAGGATATAATAATGGGATAAAATGAATTTAGCAAAAGTGACCCCCAAGTAAGGGGTTTTGTAGACAATGGTTCAAAAGGTTTTCAAGCATAAAACCACTTGAGATATATAATGTTCATGGGCTCTGAGAGTTCTTCACCACCTGGAAGAGCCAGCTAGTATGGCATCAATCCATAATTTTTTGTGATGACATATGGTCCAAGATAATTATGTTACAACTTACCCTTATTTTTACATTCAACATTAGTGTTCTTTTGATTCTCTTTCAAGACCAAATCACCAATTTCAAATTCCTAAGGGAGAATACACTTATTATAGCTTTTATGTAATATGTTCAGATAGGATTACAAGTTGTTTAGGTCAGCCAAATGTTTACCATTAATAAGTTGTAGTTATTACAATCTTAAAATTATATAATCTTCATCATCTTCAATATTCTCCAAAGATACTTTCAATGAAGTCAGTTTGATCTCAATTGGGATAATATATTTTATGCCATAAATAAGGGAGTATGAAGTGGTTCTTATGGGAGTTTGATGACTAGCACAATAAGCCCAAAGGACAAGAAAATTTTGAAAGTGCCAATTATGGCTGACATTACTGACAATCTTATTTAGGATGAAACAATGACTTTTTTGATGCCTCAACTTGACCGTTGCCTTGTGGGTTATGTGGTGTGGATTTATTGTGCTTGATTTTGAATTTTGCATAAATAGATTTAACATCTTGGTTAAAAAATTATCCACCATTATCAAATATAATATGGGTTGGGATTCTATATCGATAGAGATATGGTAATGTATGAACTTGATAATCTACTTTCTAGTTATGTAAGTGAGAAGAATAGCCTCAATTCACTTAGTAAAATACTCTGTATCCATGAGAATATATTTATGTCCATTAGAAGATTTTGGATTTATTTTCTCAATGAGATTGAGGCCCCATGTTTAAAATGGCCATGGTGTAGTAATTAGATGTAGTGACAAGGAAGGTGCATGTATCAAATTACCATGATGTTAAAAAGCAACAAACTTCCTAACATAATTACAAGTATCTATCTCCATTTTGGGGTAATAATAACCTATTTTGAGATGATTTTTGGATAAGACTACACTATTAGTGTGGGTCTCATAGATTCCTTCATGAACCTCCTTAAGCTCTAACTTATATTTTCCTACATATAAACAATGAAGTAGTGTTCCATAATAGACTTTACAATAAAGCATGTTTTCAAGGAGGGTACAACAGGCTTTGTAGTAAAGGAATTTTTTTTTTGAAAATTATTATAAATGTTAGGTGGAAAAACTTGTTCATGAAAATAATTATAAACATCTTGAAACCAAGGTAGTTTAGGTGGGGGATTGGGACCAACAATGGTGTATACCCTTTCTAAATTTGGCAAGACATGAGTAGGTTGTAAAAGATTTACAATGAGAAATTGATACCCTTTAGCACTACTATCAATTTGTATCATGGATCTAATTATTTCTATTGCACTGACATATTTGTTATTGGCTCATGGTATTTGTTCATGTTATAGGGATTTGAAATTAGTATTGAGATTATCTAAAATTATTTGTATAAGTTTTTCATCTGTAGCCTAATACTAAGCTTTATTTTATTGATAATCAATTGGGAATATCCATAAACCATTAAGTGTTGGATATCCCATTGTACTATAAGACAAATTCCTATAATAAGTTCTTTATACTTGGCCATATTATTGGTACAATGAAAATGAATTTGAAACACCTTGGGAATTAGATCCCCTTCCAGTGTAATCAACAAATTTTGGCTTCAAATCCATGAGAAGTGAAAGAACCATAAAAGTATAGTTTTCATTACTCAAGTTCATGTAGTACTTATTCTATTGTCATAATATAATTATCTAGAAAATCAAATCTGAGTGGTTGAGTGTTTATAATAGGGACTTCTGTAAGTTGATCCATAATTACCTACCCCTTGATAGCCTTCTAATTCTGGTACTCAACATAAAATTCACTTAATAGCATGATCAATTTGGATATACATCCTATGAGATATACTTTTGATAATAAAAATTTGAGGGGGTCCAATTTAACAATAACAATGGTTTTTTTATTCAACATGTAGTGTCACAACTTTTGGGAGGAAAATACCATAGCTAAACATGCCTTCTCAATGGGTGTATAATTATTCTCATAAACCATTATGAGACTCAAATAATAAAATTTGTGTTCTTTTCTTGATCATCATGTTGGGCTAAGAGTGCCCCCAATGCATGTTTAGTCATTGAGATATAAAGAAGCAATGGCTATCTAAGTGTTGATAGTCTCAAGATTGGTAGGTTAGATAAGTATGTGATGATATTTGAAAATTTTGATTGACACTTCTTATCCCATTGAAAATTAACCCATTTCTTCAAGAGGCATGTAAATCGGTGGCACTTATCTTCTAGTTGTGAAGTGAACCTGTGAATAGATTAGATCTTTCCTTGTAGGCTTTAGAGTTATTTGAGATTGGAATGTGGAGGAATTTATAAAATGACCTTGACCTTAGTAGGATCCACTTCAATTCCTATTTGGGATATAATAAACACTAGTAATTTTTTTGAAGTGATGTTAAAAACACACTTCTTGGGATTTAGACAGAACTTGTACTCACAAAGTCTCTCAAAGATTATCCATATAACATCATGATGTTCGACATGTGTTCTTGATTTAGATAAGATTTCATCAACATAGCCTTAAAAAATATCATTCATCATGTCATTAAATATTATAGTCACAACACATTAATAAGTGGCTCCAACATTCTTCAAGCCAAATGGCATGACTTGATAACAGAATGTTCCCCATGATGTGGTGATCATAGTTTTGTGATAGTATTTTTGGGCTATCTTGATCTGATTATATCCATAAAATCCATCTATAAGTGATAGTATCTCATACCCAGTAGTAGAATTGATAATCATGTCAATGTTGGGTAGAGGAAAATCATCTTTGGGGCATGCCTTGTTGATTTATCTAAAATCATTACAAAGATGTATACCCTATGGATTTTTACTAACTGGGACTATATTTTATATCCATTCAAAATAGTCCATTGGTCATATGAATCTTGGTCATAATAATTTCTCTAGTTCTAATTTTACCAAAGAGTGATGAGTGGATACATCTTCCTTAATTTTTATTTGATTAGCTTGGCATCTGAATGATCACTGAGCTAATGTGTAACCAAGTCAGGCTCAAAGCCTGTCATGTTGGAGTAAAACCAAAAAAATATATTAATAAAATCCCTTAAACTGGTGATAATGTGACCATGCTCCTCATCAATGAGGGAGGTTCCAAGATAAACAATTTTGGGATCATCATATGTTCCCAAGTTCACTTTAATAGTGTTTTCTACAAGAAGTGTAGAACCATATTCTAGAATAGTAGGCAATGTTTGATCCTGATCTTCTTCTTCTATTACAGTTTCTAGCTATTCTTCCCAAAGCTCTAGATAATGAGATGAATCTAAATATACTAGTTCATGTAATGGCTTGTATGAATGAAATCTAGAAATGCAAAGACAATTGACTAATCTAATCTAAGCTAAATTCAACTAAGCTAGAGAAAAAAATGCATAAAACAAGAATCAAAACATCATAATTTGAATACAAGAATCCTCTATTATGACTTGAATCTGATTTACTCTATCAAGAATGTGGTACTCACTCCTCCAATGTAAAGGGAGAACCGATAGCATTTTGGTACAAAAAGGTGACTTTGATTTACTTTGATTTGATTTATGTGATTCTCTCAAGATTTTTGTGATTAATTACGATGGTTGAAAATGGGGATGTGCAAGCTTGTTTATAGAATTTTGGAAAAGGATCCAATGGTGGAGGATAATTTCGACTTTTTCAATGCTCTAAATGATCAATGGTTGAGGATGAGTCCTCACCCATGAGGATGGATACCTTTTCAACCTGGTTGAGGAAAGAGTGGGGTTAGTTATGCGATTTAGTCAATTGGCTTGACAAATCAAAAGAGGAGTCACAAGAGGTGGAGAACTTTATGGATTTGTTTGGGATAAGGGAGAAAAAGGTGGGAGAGGTTTGAATAGGTGGAAAATACAAAATTAAATAATTAGAATAAAGATTAAAATATGCACAATTGACTTATTCAAAATATTTGAATTTAAGGATAAATGTTAATTATTAATGTAATAAGAATGATTAATAAATTTAGGTGCATTTTGACAATAAATAAAACTTAGGTGTCTATATTTGCCCCTCTTTGAAATAGTGTTGCGAAGCAAAACTTTATTGAAGAATAGAATAAGTAGAGTGTTGATGATAGAAAACAAAACATTTACCATAAATGAATGAAAATGAGTGTGATGACGCCCCCTCAAGGGTTTTTATGAAAAATAGACAAACGCTCAAAATTGATGAAAAGAGGAAATACTTAAATTGAGATAAATGATAAATCAAGTTATATTCAGAATTGATGTCAAATTTGTAAAATGTTGGTAACATAAAAGAGTTACCCTTAGTTAATTAAAACTAGAGTGTGGATTTGAAAACTCAATAATTTAACCACTCAAATATTACATGCTCATTGTTTTTTGCTAATGAATCAAGGGTCAATCGAGTAGGTGTGGGAATGATATATCTCAGTAATACGAAATTGTGGATCTATAAAAAGAAAAATGTATTGATTTTGCAAATGATTATGGATTTTATTCTAATAAATGATTGCAAGAATTTCAAAATAATCTTGGAATAAATTGATTTAATGTTTTTGAAAATTTTAATAAAATAGATGAAGAATGAGTTGGATGGGGGATAAAAATGAAAACAATTGTTATTAATAATACAGATACTTGTCTCAATACTAATATTTGAAAAATTGTAGAGGGCACATGTAAAATGATTTACCCCCAATGGTTAAATTCTAGAGAATATATTGGAAAAAGTAAATTTCCCACTTTATATACTATATGCTTGGATTGTGCTTGGAATCAAGGGTCTCACAAATAGATGTGGGAATGATATATCCCAATAATGGTAATCCATAGGATAGAAAATAAAAATTATAGACTATCTAATTTCTGATAAATATTTAAAAAATTGATAGTTACAAGAATTGATAAGGAGATATATAATTTTAATTAAGTCTAATAGAAAATGTGGATGAAATGGCTTGGATGGATGATGGTGGCCAAATTGACCCTAGAGACCTATGTCTCTAAGTGCTACCTACATAAACCACTTAGACAATGTCTATGTGTGGATATCAGACCATATGTAGTTCTCCCAATATGGGAAGAGAAGTTATGATGAAATATAATATTGACCCATGGATGATATACTTAAGTTAATGATTACACATTGTGATTGGATGATGTAGAAAGGATGGATATTGTGATTTTGTCAATCCCAATGGACATGTGCAGGAGATTGAATGGAAATATTAGGAAATGATTTTGAATGATTATATGCAAACATTAATAAAGAAATGAAGCAACCATATGGGTTAATTATGATGGATCAAATGATTCAACAACATAGATGAGATAAAGATGGATGGAAGAAAGAGATGACCCACATATGCTTGATGTGAGATGGTCTAATAGCTTCCTTTTGTTTATTTCATTATTTGCATTGGATTTCTAATAATAATTCCAACTGAGTAAGATTTGAGCAACCTATTTTTTGATAATATGTATGACAATATACACCAATGGTAAAGAAAAACCATGTGACTATCATGTGATAGCCGTAAGGACTAATAGATTCATACAGACAAAAATTAGTGCATCATGATATGGAAGATCATAATAACACCATTAGTAATGTGCATAGTGATATAAACACAAGAAATGACAATAAAGATAAGATAAAAATAGATATTTACTACAATGAAAATGATTTAAGTAAAACAAACATAGAAGTAAACAAACACTGTAGAAGAAAGTAAACACTCATAATGTAAAAGAAGTAAATGGATATACATACATGTAAACAAATGACTAAAAAAGTAAGAAAATGAATAAAACAAGTAATCAAATGAATTTTTTTGGATGTCCTTGGCTAAAGTATAACCCTTTGGCATATGCTATTTTTGACAATGTTGAACTATTTAATGAGTAATCCGTATAAGGGATGAATAGGGTACATAACTAGGGACAAGGGATTTGTTGATTGTTTTTCCAATTTTTTTCTATTGGATTTTGATGGATTTTCTATTGTTTTGGATTTTGATGGATTTTCTATTGTTTTGGATTTTGTTGTGTTTTGCATTGTTTTTGGATTTTTTTGGGTTTTGCAATGTTTTTGAATTTTTTTTGTCTATAGGTGTATACACAAGGAATGCCAACAAAGGGAAAACCATATTATAGAACTAAAGAGTGAGTGGTAAGGGATGGAAGGAATATATGGAATATGGATGAATAAGAATGGATTAGAATTAAGATGATAAATCTAAAGAACACATGAGATAAGAACCAAGTGTCTAATCATCAAAATAGCATTGCAAAGATATACCAAGATGTTTCTAAGAACATGTCTTAAGACATTTCCACTTCCTTATCAAGGTTAAAATTGGAAGAATGATGGTTTAATGATGGAAAGGATTGGATGGGTTTAAACTTATAAGGATGGTTTTGGATAGGTAAAGGTATTCAAGGATGGTATATGATGATAAAGGATGGGATTAAAAATGCTATATGATGGGTTGGATAGGCATAACATGTGTAAGTATGCTTTAGGATAATGTAGGATAGGTAACCATGGATGGTTTAGGGTAAAAGGATGGGATTAAAAATGTTTTAGGATGGGTGAAGATGGAGGGATGATTCAGAATGCATAGGATTGAAATAGAAATGAGCTTGCCCCCAAGTGTAGGGTACTTTTAGACAATTGATTATTGTATGCATGATGCCAAAATTTGGTTTCATCATGGTACTTAACCAAGGTACCATATAAATGGTTTTCACCTTTGGATAAATTTATTTCTCTCTCTTTCTATTTTTTATTTGATTTTATTCTTATTTTTTGATTTTTTTTGCTTTTTTTTAAAATTTATTTTTGACGTCTCAATTATAAAAGGGTCTGAGATGCATGATGTTTACCGCTATTCATATATTTAGGTATGCACTCAATATATGTCTTTAGTAACTTTATTTATTTATAAGTTGGCTTCTTCCAAATTTACCAAGATATTGTCATAACCCCTATGATAAGGGGTGCTAATAGATAGGGTGAAGCAGAAAGTATGTTGGATGAAGGACGTATGTTGAGTGCATGAAGGATTTGTATGAATGTAATTATAGTGGGGATGAGTATATGGGTCATGATGTAAAGGTTTAATGGGACCAATAATCTTATGTTTAGAAAGATGGGGAGTAACTACAATTTGGATAATTTGAAAATTCAATGATATTTTTAACTTGTGATGAGGATCTATCCTACAACTATGCTAGTGTAGAGGATATATTAATTTTCTCATCTATTGGTGTCTTGTAAAGGTTTTCACCAAAGTATTCATATTGATTATTTTGATTGGGATTTAGATTTGGATTTTCCAATAACGCCCCAAAGAGGTTTTCACTATGGGGTGTAGATTGTAGATTTGGACTGTAGGATTTATTTTTATTGAGGTACACTTATTGTTTCATAGAATATGTAGGTGTTTCTTGATACTCTTCTAGAAAGAGACCAGTTAAGAAGTTTACAACTATTTTATCATCATGAAAGGAAGTTAATTGTAAGTAAGATCATTGGTCCCAATAATAAGGTGTAGGATATTGGATTTCAAGATGGAAGGTAGGATTAGTAATATTTATGAAAGGAGTGATGGTAGAAAATTCCTCTTAGAGACTATGAATGGATCCTATTTTCATTATGGATGAAGTTACCTTAGAAACCACAAAAGTATCATTAACATATTTACATTGAATTTGAAATGTTTTTTGGTTGATGCTATGGGGTCTAGCATTTACTTCAAAATGGATGAGTTTGATAATTCCTTGCTTATGGATTATTTTATCTATAATCACCTCTATCAGTTAGGATGCATGTTTTGGGATGATGGGAGATTTAATAGGTGATGAATATTTGGGTGTTTGGCCAATGGGTGATAGGCTATGTTGGTTTAAGGAGGTTTCATCCAAGATAGGATCTTGGTCATAAATATGATCTTTGTCAAAAATAGGATCTTGGTCAAAGATAGGATCTTGATCAAAAATAGGTTTTTGGTCAAAGATAGGCTCTTCAATAAAGATGGGATCTTCATCAAAAATGGATGGTAAACCATGGTTGTCAAAGGTAGGTTGATTAACTATGGATTGGTTGAAAATGGATGTGTCAAAAATGGGATCTTGGGAAATGGATGGAAGGTTATGACCTTGACTTGGAAGTTGTGTGGCTTGATTAGGCTTAGGAAAGACATCTTGGTGTGTCCCCAAACTATGATTTTCAAACATGGATACACTTGGATTTACCTTGATGTACCCTTTATCAATCAAATCTTGGATATAATGCTCTAGTCTCATACAATAGTTTATAGAATGGCCTTCAATTTTATGATAATCACAATATTTGTTAGGTCTATACCACTCATGTTTTGGGACATTTGGATCAAAGTATTTGGTGTTTGGATATGTGAATATGTTTGGAATGACCAGTTTTTAAAAAATATATCATAAGGTTCCCCTAAAGGAGTGATTTTTGTAGACACCTAATCTTTCCACCGATAACCCCCAATCATGTTTTTGACCAATTTCCACCCAAAATGTACAATTTGGCCTAGAAACACTAAAATTAATTGAAAGAGTTGAAAATGACATATTCAAGTTCTAATTTTGGCTAGGTTATCCCTAAATGGGGCAATTAAATTTATGAGCTAGCTAACTTTGATCAGTTCATTTTTGAATCAAAATGCCAATTTTGCACCTAGGTGCTTTGGATTGATCTTTCCTATCAAATCTATTGCAAATGACATGTGCCTTTGTTATTTGTTATTGGTAACATCCTAAATGGGATAATATATCCAATGCATTTGACATCACCTTCCGATTCCAATTCAATCAAATTTTGGACCAATAACAAGGCATTTTGATCAATTTGAGTAATTTGTGCACAAAGTACTTAAACATGCTTAAGAGCTAATTAACCCAAATCAAGGCATAATTAATAATTCTATGGAAACTTGTTAAATACTTATTTTTTGAAATTAATATTGAATATCTACATCATCAGGTGACCTCATTTCATGGGAAGACAACCCTAGGCCATAAATGCCACAAATATCAAGATTCTTGCCCTCCATGTCTCATCAATGCCTTCCATGATGCCCTCCATGCCTCTTAATTGAACCTTATTCTAATTTCATGATGAGGATAATTAAAAAATTAATTAAAAAAATTTAATTAATCCTCAACCACACATCTCAATCTTAGGATGGACAGTTTAGGTTGATTCTATACATTTAAAAAAATCTCTAAATAGGAGGCCTTACCACATCATTTTTAAGTGATGACTATGAAAAGTTATAATGCAAAATTGGTGCCAAAAGCTTCAATAAACTAGTGTTACCATGCCAAATTGATTTGAAGCTAAGCCAAGCCACAAGCGAAAGGTGTCAAGGAGAGATGGAGGTAGCAAAGCTTCCATTGCCAAGGACTTCATGAGCACAAGCTGAGCAAGCCACTACAACAAAAAAATTTGAGCATCCAAAGAAGGTAAAAGAGGTTTATTTTGCATTTTATTTGTGTGTTTTATTCTTTTTTTTAAACTAATCTTTCCCTAGTGTTTAGGCCTAGAGATGTTATGCTAGTTAGTGTGTTTCTTTTCCTTTATTTTCATTTTGGAACTAACCCCATTCTAACCATCCTCTCTTGAGTAAAATTCCTAGATCCAAATATTTTTCTTAATAGGCATGATATTATCTTTGATAGGTTAGGAGTTTTGAAATTTTTATAACTCTAGGGATGGATTTATTTAAGATGGTAGGAGTGCCAGAATTGGATTCCCTTTATTAGTGTCATAGGGTATGTTAGAATCAAGGATATAACTAATGGAGGGGAGACTTGGTTGATCTTGTAAAATATGTTTACTAGTTATAGAGTGATGTTGATGTGGAATTTTTTGGGACTCCCTAGTAATAAAGTGGACTAGAGAGGTAGCTTGATCTTGGAAGGATGGATTTGTGAAGGTTGATGGACTTTAATCTATTAGGTTTGTGAAAAATGTGAATTTGATGTAGTTTGGTTTAAGTTTGGGAATGGGTTCTATGTAGAACCAAATGGTTGATTTTGATAAATTTAGAATGGTTGGTTTTGAAGGGTGTAGGAGTTGAAAGGTTGATTTGGATGGAAGATATTTGAATTTGAATTATTTTGGGTTTGATTTATGAATGGATTTTGGTTCAAATATATATTTTAAAGTGATGGTGAAGTTGAATCAAAAAAATTATTTAGATTGGTGATAAAGTTGGAACTAGATGGATTGGTGAAAAAGTTCAAGTTTGAGTTTTAGGGTGAATTAGATGCAAAATCAAAATATTTATTTTGATTATTATAGAAAGGTTGATTTGGAAAACATGAATGACTATTAGAATTTGGATTTGATTTATTTATGGATGAGGATGAATACATATTCAAACTCAAATTTGGATTGGCTTGGTGATTGACTTGACATTGATTCAAATAAGCATTTCAATCAAATTTGGTTGGATAGAATCTTAGGTTATAATATGGACTATTGGGATTGTGATTTAAGATGAAATTGGTTAATGGATTGTTCCACATAGCCATGATTATTTCAATGGATGACACTACTAAGGAAATACTTGACTCAACAATGAAAAATACTTGAAATTAGACTCTAGTAAAGTAAAGTACCAAAGTGAATAAAAGTTTGATTGCTAACAATAGATAGTTTTTTTTGCTTTAAGGAATTAATTTTCACACAAGTAATTTAAAAATGTGGAAATCATAAGGAAATAACAAATAAATTATATTATAAATTATCAATAAATTTTTACAAAAAAGTGAAAAATCTAAGATGAGGGTCTTGAACAACTTTTGGGCCTTCCATTAACACTCACTCATCTGGGCTCTCAATTATGACCTAGTATTTCAAGGCACTAACCATAGAAGATATTATCATTCCCATGGACTACTAAGTCCAATTTTGAGGATGTGTGGAAGGTAACTTATCGATGTTAACCGCTAACTGATGCATCAAATTCAAATGAGAAAAAAGGTGATCCTAGGCTTAAGGTATATATGAGCTTATCTAGGGGGAATAAAATCATGGAATATTCAAATGCACACTATTAGATCTTGTCTCAAAGTACCCAACATATTCATAAGGGTCTTAGTGTGTTGACAATCAACAATATCAGATTTTGAGTTATCTTTTGAAACCCTAGGTATTGGAATATAAAATCTCCTCACATCATGGTATGCTTAAAACACATAATCGCTTAGGTAATTGAAACATTTGGATCTCAATTTATATACCCTATCAATAAATAGGGTTTAATCATGCAATAAAAGGAATGAATGAAAATCTATAAATGCAAAGATAATGAATCAGTCTAATCTAAGATACATTCAACTAAGCTAGAGCAATAAATGTAGAAAACAACAATCAAAACATCCTAGTTTGAATACAAGAATATTTCATTATGATTTGAGTCTAATTTTCTCTATCATGAATGTGGTGCTCACTCTTCCAATGTAAAGGGAGAATAGGCAATGTTTTGGTGCAAAAGGGTGACTTTGATTTGCTTTATGTGATTCTCTCAAGATTTTTGTGATTGATTGTGATTGATTATGATGATTTAAAATGATAATTTTCAAGCTTATTTATAAAATCTTGGAAAAAGATATAATGGTGGAGGATCATTTGGACTTTTTCAATTCTCCAAATGATCAAAAGTTGAGGATGAGTCCTCACCTATGAGGATGGAGACCTTTTCAACCTAGTTGAGGAAAGAATGGGGTTAGTTATGTGACTTATTCAATTATATTTACAACTTAGAGGAGTTATAAGAGGTGGAGAAATTTATGTATTTGGTTGGGATGAGGGAGAGAAAGGTGGGAGAGGTTTGAATAGGTAAAAAATATGGAATTAAATAATTAAAATAAATATTAGAAGGTGCATAATTGACTTATTCAAAATGTTTGAATTAATTAATTATTTAATTTTAAGAGTCAATGTTAATTATTAATGTAAGAAGAATGATTAATAAATTTAGGTGCATTTTGAGACTAAATTAAATTTAGGTGTCTACATGGCCAACTAATTTTTTTTTTGGAAAGTTAAGATCAATCCACTCAAAACCTTTCTATTGTTCTGATGTGATTTTGGTACTAACTATAGACCTATGACTTGATGTAGCTTGAGCATCCTTTGAAGATGATCAAACTTCCCCATCTAAGAGTGCTTGAAATAGGTTTCACTCAAGGGCTTGTATTTTTTTTACTATTTACCTAATCAATGAGTGCCTCAAAGAGGTTTTCACTTAAGGATCTTGATGTTTTATCTTTTTCATGACCAATAAAGTTTATATTCTCTCCAAAGTAGGTAGAAGGGTCCAAAAATAAGTCAAAGCCTTATTTATGATCACCAATTGGTAATACATCCTACTGATGTATTTGGAAAATATATTCCTCATTCTATAATTCATTAGGACATGAAAAAATATTAATGGTCCCAATAAATGAGTTTGGGATGGCAAAGGCAAAGGGAATAATGGGGTGTGATAGGCATAATAGAGTTTGAATCAAATAAGTCCATGTTAGCAAGCTCATCATAAATACTATAATGGGATGACACATCACTACCAGGAGTCTCATTGTTAGTTGATTCAAAAGAATCACTATCAAAATTCATGAGGTCACCCCTAAGTGGTATAAATCTAAGGCCTTGACTCATGTTAGGTTTACCAGCTGATAAGGGTTCTAGGATTCCTTATTCTCATGGATCAAGGCCATTTCTTGTATAATAAAAGTTATCCATAATATAATTAGGGATAATATATTTTAGATTTTAAAAACAATTAACAATGTTATCATAATATAACTAGTCTCCTTCAATGAAAGCTTCCTGATCCCAATTTGGTAAAGTAGAAGGCAAAAATACCATCGGTGGTTTCTATGTATCTTTCTTCTTTTACCAAATCATGTTGGGTTTCCAAGGTATTTTGGAAGGTTTGGGGTTGACAAAAGATTTAAGAGACTTGGAAAACATATAAATATGAAACACATCTTTTAGATGATATGTGGAAATTCCTACGTCCTCTATAGTGACTTGTTGTGCTAGGTTGTAGGAAATGGATTAACTAAAGTGGAAGCAAGGTCACTAGGGTTGATATAATAATATTTGGTTAGATTAGAAGCTATTTTATTATTCTTATTTGTAATAAATTTAGAACCAAGATAATGGTTATAATTATGAAATTTATCCTCTAAGTGTTTGTAATACGAGTAGGGCTACAAATCGATAGGAATGATGACTTCAATCCCATCATGGGGGAGATTGAGGCACTGATGCAAAGTGGATGGGATGGCATGTAATTCATGGATCCAAGGATGACCAAGAATTATGTTATAAGGTAACTCAATATCTATAATATATAATAAGGTATGATGGGACATAGACCCAACAATGATTGGCAAATAGATAGTATCAAAAGATTCCCTTTTGACATTATCATATGCCTTGATTGTAATTATCTTTGGCTAGATGTATTTTTCAATATAAACCAATCACTATACTAGCTTTAGGGATACTATGTTCAACCTTAAACTGTTATCTATAAAAACTTCCTTGATTTTATGGTTTTCAATGTTGACCTCAATATACAAGGGGTTATTATGACTAGGACCAAGATTGGACATGTCTCCTTGATAATATAACCTATAAAAATGAAGACAAATGCCCTTAATAATTTGAAATTATTCAAGGTTAATGTCTTAGGTAATAATGGATTGTTGATTAAGGTCATTAAAAATAGTTCTATGGACCTCAGACATATGCAAAATATCTAAAATATAAATCTACATAGGGGTTTTACTCAATTGGTCTGAGATACTATATGACTTTTTAACAATAGAATGAGAATATTTAGCCTTGGTTGGTATAATGTTTAATTTTGGATCTAAAGGCATAATGTTTACATTAGGTCCAATGTTAGAAGAGGGAAAAGGGCCATGAATATTAACTCGTGAGCATCTAGTTGTGATTGAGTAATCTAGAGATGGCAAGGAGCTATTATAATTAGAAGACAAAGGCAAAGGGCCTTAGATGATGACTCATGGGTGTCTAGTTTTGTTTGTGTAATTTTGAGTTAGTAAGGATCTATTATAATTAGAAGGGGGTCCATAAAAATAAACCATAGAAACTGAGGTGCAATGGAATTGTTTTTACTCGACACAATGTTACTTGAAGGGGGATGGTATTGACCCTATAATAAGGGGTCCAATGATTCTAAAAGAATGGGATGGTTCAAAATCTTTGACAGTGATGGTGGTAATGTGGTTTGAAGAAATATACCCCATAATTTTATTGTAATCATAAAACATGTTACTATAACCTAGGTTATTAACATGGGTATTATGATCTTGATTATGATCATGCTAATTACGAATATAGTCTTAGAATTGTTGTCATTAATTCTATCCTTGGTTTTGATTATTTATTTCTGGTTATTGATTGTACCTAAGAAATGGATCTTTGTAAATGCCCATATCCTGATTAGTGTTTTGTGGGCCAAGTTTGATTTCAAATTCACAGCTTTTAATTAAATCTTCAATGAGATGTTGCAATTAAGCACATCGATAAGCATAATGCCCAATAACATGGCTTGATACCACAGGCCACACAATCAAATTAGATGCTATGAAATTTTGGAACATGTCCTTAATAGGCTCTCCTAATTTTCTAAAGACTCTGTATTCAATAAATAATCTCTATGGAGGAACCCTTTATAGAGTAGTTAGTGGATTAGGTGGAGCTAATTGCACATTTGGAGCTAGTAGAGCCTACACCATTTGTACATGCTTAAATTTAGTCATTTCATTCCCCACCATGTTCTTGTTAAACCCCTTGGGTTTTTCTATTGTAATAACTTGAATAGGTGATTGGGTCTAATTAGATGTTTAACCCTATGAATAAATGTTGATATGGCCTTTAGTAATAAGAACCTTTTTAATCTACACATCTTTATCTATAATTTACACAAATGTGTTTACACAAGTAAGTCATAGATTATGCACCACCTCTAGGTGTAGGTTCTATGAAAAAATATCAGCCAACTATTTATCTAGAAAATTATGTTGAAAGCATCCAGCTAATGCCCTCCACTATTATAGATATGCTATGAATATTTCTCCCTCTCATTTCTTGACTTTGCATAAGTCAACCATAGTCAACTAATGTTCAATATTGTAAGAGAAATGGTGAACAATTTTTTTAGATAAATCATTCCAATATTCCATCAATCCCTTAGGTAACTTGAGGATCCAGTCTAATGCTTGTCCCATTAAACTTCATCAAAATAAGTGAAGCTAATAAACATTATTATAGGCTACCTCTTGGCACAATACAAAAATGCTTGGATATGTTCATGATGGTCACCCTTCCCTTTGTATTTGTCAAGTTTGGGTACCTCAAAATGAGGTGAAAAGGGGACTTGGAGAATAATTAAGTTGAACATATATGGACATATCTCATCAAACTTGTATTTCTTTACTCAATTTCCCATCTCAAATCTTCACACAATTTCCTTCATCAAATTCCACTCTTGTATGTTTGGTGCATTGGTAATTATGTTGGGGTGGTATGTACCCTTGTTGCATTGATTTGTTAGGGATATAAACCCTACAATATACAATGTTTTTTTGGTTTAATCCTTGAGTTGAGTAGGTGAGTTATTGATTCTTAGTTTGATAAAAAAATCCTTGAAATCTACCACCATGAATTGTAAGTGTTTTGTTGATTTTAGGGAGTCTGTGGTTGAGAGGAACTTTCCAAAGTGTTTTAAATAATTTCTTCAATATGTACTACATGTTTCATTCTCTAGGGGGAAAAGAGTCTCTTGATGATTGAAAAATGTATGCTCCATGTCTTATGAATCATTCTACAAAACATATTGAGTCTTATTTTGTTTGATTGAGACATCATGATCTATCATAGATGTGTTATCAACTAGATTATGTTGTATTTGTTCTATTACATTCTCTTATTATTTGAAAATGTTGTTGAGCATTGAAGTGGCAACCAAAGAGTTAGTCAAGTCTATAATACGTTGGTCTACATATTTTTGACTTATTTTCTTGATCTTGGTGTCAAGATCTTGATCATTAGGTGTTGACTCTATGATTGCTTACTTTTCTTTACTAGAAGAAGTAATGGTGAATTTCACAATATGATCAAGGTATTATTCTCACTATTATTCTTTTACCCTAACTAATGTATTCAATTGTTTCATAGAAAAATATAATGGAAATCTAGAACTTGATTCAATAAACCTTAGGAAGGATTCAACTTTGTGTTATAAGGTTAATGTTCAAAATAGTCTTGTTTAGACCCTATAGTGGTTGGAATGTCTTCAAACACCATGGAGTTTTATTGTCCATCACAAAAATTATCTTCCTCATAACTAGGTCCATAAGAGACCTGATTATGAGTATACCTTTGAGTCATGTTTTAAAATATTGTTCTATATGCTTTATAAGATGTAAAATGCATTTTACAAATTTAAAAAAGATGTGTTTTGATTTGTTCAAACAAGTGACAAGGCAAAAAAAAGACTATAATAAAAGAAGTGGCACACTACCATAAAATTAAAATAAATGGTCATGAATATACTCAACTTTGGTGGGTTAAAATCATCAAATTAGAAGAGGATATGATAAATTTGAAACCTAAAGTGTAAGATAGCACAACAAAATTAGGTCAAAGATACGTCAATACCATAAACTCTAGATACAAATACAATGAGTTGTGAATATAAAATTATAAGATGGTATTTCTAATTATGAAGATAATAATGCAAACCAAGAATCTCAAAATGTGAAAACACACAAGAACTCATAAGTATAAAGCTAAAACCAAATGGGCAAAAAAACATTGCTACATGGTAATAGGATGTAAAATGGTCCAAAAAATTAAAGCATGAAATAATTAAAGATAACCTAAGTCCATAATGAGAATAAAAATTATGATGATTTTATATAATAGCCTTTAATCCAAACAGGAAATCGAACCCAAGTTTACTCAAACCAAGTGCAAATGACAAACCGATAACACCTTGGTCTAGAACTTAGAAAGGTGAGGTTTTTAATTTGAATTAAAAATAAAGGAATTTAATATTTTTAAAAGTGGTAAATGGTTATACTCAAATGGGTATAATAACATTGCTACTTAGAAGATATAAACACAATGTTTTAAATGATGTTTTGAACAAGGAAAAAAGTGATTTTGATTTGGTCAACGTAATCTCTTCTTATTTAAATAGAGTGGTGGATAAAAAAGGTGTTTGGTTTTTTATGATGTGTTTTGGTTTTCAAATAGTTTTAGACTTGAAAATATCAAGCAAATAAAGGATAAAATGACAAAATACAAGTATAACATATAAAGTCCTAAAACTGACAATATTGCATGGCACTATCAAATTGTATCTATATGCATACTTTTGAGAGGATTTTAAGTGTTAATCCAAAAATAAAAGTACATGATTAAGTATGGTTTTTACACCCCCTTATCTTAAGAGATTGTATGATGACATGGAACTTTAGGCTACTCACCCTGCATCAACAGTATGTCTAAAACAAGTGGAGTTATTCTAAAACTAAATGTTCATTTGTTTCTATATGGTACCAAGTGTGTATAACACTCGAGATGCCTCACATCAATTATATCTGTAGTTGTGAAAAGGTATTATCTTTTTCACAATCACTACATCCATCACTTACTCAGTGTAATGTGATGTCTAAATTTATTATACATTTTGAGGGTAACAGTCACTAATGAAGGTAGTTTCACCACTCAAACTACCATCCCAGTGATTTAATAGCTCAGTTAATATACCCCACCATGGATTGGGCTTGAAATTATTCTAGGAGATGAATTCTTAGGTTAATGATTCCCTAGAGAACCTATGAGGAGGTGATGAAATCCTAGTCACAATCCCAAATGCATGAAAATAAATGATAAGTGAAAAGACTTTAAGGTTACATGTGGATCACCCAATTCATATAGATTTGGGAAGGGCCTTGATGATTTTATTTTCATGCTTTTGTACATGGCACAAATGCAAAGAAAGAGCACTTTTGGTCACTTGAGTTCCCTAAAGGGGACGTGAGAGAGCATACATGTGTCAATCATTTTTCAAAAATAAATAATTTTGAAAGAATAAACATAAAAGAAAACACTCTTAAGTGTATATAATCTAAGTGTGAGTGTTTATTTTAATGAACCAAAGTGAATTATCTATGAAATTTGGCCCCTTGGCATTTGTTGTTGAAAGCTTGAAATAAAATGAAAATGATTTAAACAAAAATATTCTTAAAACACTAATTTTAAATGTGAAAATTTTAAGTTAGAAGTGTTTTAAATGTCTCATTATTACCTTTGGATCCTACTATTTTTCTCAATTTTAGTTTATTTTCTAGTTAAAGAAGTAATAAATTAAATATGGGTATGGTAGAAGAACATGTTTGTTTATGCACATGTGATCCACATGATCACAAATATATCCTCTTTGTCTTGGGAATAATGACTTGTAGATAAAAAATTAATAATGCAAAAGGGTTTTTAGATGGATAGCAAAGTGGATTACCTAGCATAAGCTAGATTCAAGAAGTGTGAGCTTATTAGGAGGATGTCAATCCACTCTCTCAAAATAGTTAAGTTGAAAGAAATAAATATGAAGTACTTGCATCAAATGATAGAAAAGATTGAAAGAAAATACAAAAATAAATAAATGCTTGATAAAGGAAATAGACTAATTATAGAAATAAGTGGGTCATTACTAATGCTAAAAACGTCAGGTTGGGTTTAGAAAATAGGTGAGGACTCTATGAACAAGAAATGAGATAGGAAGTGGAATACAGTTGGGGTTAAGTAGGTGGAAATAACTTGCTATTATTTACTACCATAGTGGCCATCGGTGGTCAGGTTGACCATCGATTGTTAAGGTAACCATTAGTGATTGGGTGATCATTAATAGTTGAATGTGATCAACGATGGTTAGGGTGATTATCGGTAGTTGCTATGGATTCTGAGGGTGTTTCAAAAAATAGTCTATTTTAGCTTATAAAAAGGGTTAATAAATGGTTGTAAGTCTGGTTAGGGATGAAAGGTCAAAATATATGATGTAGAAAGGTCTAAAATTAAAACTAAGTAATCAGAGCCTTAAAGACCAAAAATATACTTAATTGGTTACTTGATGGCTGGTAGTTGATCCTCAATTAATTTTGGTAGAGTAATGGTACTTTTCCTAAAGAATAATTTTGGTAGAGATTCAAGTCTCTATTATGATAATTGGTTGGATAAAAGGAAGACCTATAAATAAGTTCTTGATGTTAGAAGCTTTTGATGACTACTTGTTTCTTGATCGTTAACTAGATGATCAAATTTTTTACCTCATACTCCTCTCTTTTATAGGCAAAAGAGATGGAGGTTTAGGTTCTATAAAGGGTGAAAATCATTACACCAATTTAATTATTGATGTGTTATGTCATTTCATGAATTAAATTATGATGTGTTTGGTTTCACACATGGACCAAGTTTGAGTGCTCATGTGGTAGGGACCTAACCATCAATAGTCAGGGTGATCGTGAATGGTCAAAGTGACTATCAACAGTTGAGTGTTAAAATTCAAGTTGGGTGAAAAGGGTAGGTTAGTGAGTTGGTTTATCTAGTTAACTAACTTGACTTAGGGTCATGGTTAGAGGTTGGATAATGGTCTGATCTAGGAGTGTTTTGACGTCTAAAACTATCATGAGCAATTTTCTAGTGTCTAAATTTTATCCCTTTTTAATATGTAATTTGTGTTATAAATCTATAAAATAAAAATGGATTGGGGGGTTCAAGGTTTGGCTTCCATAATCATAGGAGGAGGTGTTCCCCCTCAAATTAATATTTGATGAGGTGAAGAAGAATCTGATGTAGGTTTGATAAGCAGTTATGGTGAGTTACGAGGTTGGTGATAAAAAATGTTAGGCATTTGAAGAGTGAACATGTGCATAATATGTGATTAAGTATGATAGCTAAGATTGCATAAAGACTAAGTTTCCATGGTTAGTAAAAATAAAATGTTGGTTCTATAATGACAAGTGATGGGGTAACTATGCATAGTGTTAGGCATAGTTGATCGGGTTATTCCTATCAAGTCTCCTAAATAGGGTTGGTGTTTTCATAGGTATCTGAGGTAAGAAGTTCTCCTAGGAAAAACATAAATGGTCTGATGTGCATTAGGTGGTATATATTAAAATTTACAACATGGAAAGGTTGGTCACTATGGTTAAAAAGGGATAAAGGTAAGGTTGTCACAAAATATATGATAGTTGGGGCTGATTTAACTTTTTTGATAATAATAGAGTTTTATTTCTATTTTAGTTAAGGGTCTAGATTAATAAATTAGTAAATAATATTGAAATAAATACAATACTGATTTGTATAGTTTATTTATCTTTTAAACATTTCTAAAAATAGTAATAAATAAGGACAAATATGACTTAGCTTGAAACTGGGCTAAGATGGCTGAAATAGATCTTGAAACTAGTTGTGCAAAACTAAGATAGCGTCATTAACCTAGATCTATATTTTGTTGTATGAAAGGATAGGATTATTGAAAACATGACACTTTAAGGTTTGACATTGTTGTCCACTTTTACTATTGTTTTCCAAAATAGTCAAAAAGACCTAAAACTTTTTGAGTTTTTATGTTGTGTCGATATGAGCCTACTTATGAAATCTTGAGTGTTGGTTGTCGATGAAACTCCTTGTAGATTCGATTTAATATTCAAACCCTAAACCTCTATCATGCTTGATGAATAATGTTTGAGTCACTTGAGAAAGGGGGGTTAGTGTGTGTAATATGCACTAAACATGTGATCCACACCCCTTGTGTGGTCATGCTGCTTACATATGAACACTCTAAAGAGGGATCAAGCCATATGTAGTTATTCCACCTAATTTGCTTTGTGCGATAGTCTGATGTGGATGAATAAATTCCAAATTGAGATTACTTGAGGTGTCTAGGGATTGGTATGAGGATTTTAGTGTGTTTTTAGTTGTGTTGGGTGACCGTATGCAGAGAATAGGGAAATTTGCTTAGTGATTTGTTTGTATATTTGCTTGCTTTGTAATAAATTTCACCTCCCCTTATGAATGAGATTTGGATGGGATTTTATAGGGAGTAATTGGTCATGGGTTAGATTTATTCATGCAAGGCCAACATAATAAAGGATAGGAATCAAATTAAAATTACCATTTGGGCTCAAAGTACAAATAGATAAGAGCACCAAAAATGGGACACCCTAGGGTCCAACACTATAGTTCAAGTATGGCACCCATATCCTATAGATTTGGGACCTATAGGGATAGGATTATCCTAGGAAATTTAGCTTGGCTAAGGTGGAATGATCATTTAGAAGGTTTGGTCTCACTAGGAATGAGAGAAAAGGTTTCTAGAAGGGTCATAAGAGCATGAAAAAAGGACCTATGGATTGGGTGTCACAATCCACACTCAAAATACCAGTTTGGACATTTTATATGACTACCATTGCCCCTTTTTATTCTAGTGATGCAACAAAGTAAAATACTAGGATAAAGGAAAAATAAAAAGTGTATCTGAACTTACTTGGATGGGTGAAGCCCATGAAGATGTGTGATGTTGAGTGTGTGTAGAGAGAGAACAGTGTAAAGCAAAAATCTATTGTGATGTTGAGTGATGTTTGGTATAATCTATATGAAGAGTAATATAATCAATGGAGCTAAGTGCCCATTATGTAGTGAAGCTCTATGATTGTGCATGTGTTAATCAATGTTTGGACTATGTGTCCAATCCCTCTAAATAGGTGGCTAAAGAACACAAAGGCTAACTAGTCCTTTGGATCCATAATTACCCACTATGTGAAGCTATGAACTAATAATGGTATGAATGTATATCATATGAGATGGCTCATGAAGCCCATAAATTCTCTAAAATATGATAATGTGGAATGGATAGCTAAATGTGTGTTGAGAACTAGGCCAATATTGACAACTTTGAAAGGTGGAGATTAGGCTTGTATGAAAGCCACTCTAAAATTATACCAACCACCTATAGATAGAATAAGGCACATAATTGTTGAGAATACCTAGGTAATACAATAAACTAGAAATAAAATAAGGTAAATGTGCCACACGCATTGCCCTCAATCATTGATGTCTATAACATAGATTATGATCTGGAAGTTTTACCAACTACCCAATCTAAAACTAGATGCAAGAGCCATCATGTTGTGCATGATGCTCCCTATATCTAGATTCTAGAAAATTTGGGTTTTTTCTATTTGGATAAGAGCTCTAAAAATAGGGCACTTTGTTGTTCAGCATTTTAGTCCAAATATGGTGCTCTTGTCTTTTGCTATTTTTTTATCACTATTCTATATTCATCATTATCTTTCTATTCTATTTTTCCTAATTTTAATTTTGAATGTTTTACTGAGTGTTTTGAGAACTAATTTTTGACTGGTAGAGGGTTTTGATCTCTATGACAAAACCTTTGTTTGTTGCCCCCTCTTATGAGGGTAGGAATGAAGACCCTGCAATGACTTCCCTTAGAATAAAGAGCCCTATAAGTTTGTTTTGTTGTAAAATACATGATATAGTAATGATAATTGAAAATATGTCTCAAGATATAACATAATTTATATTGGAGATTGTTAGATCAATAGGGATATGCCTAGATATATGTAACAATGTAATAACATGCATAATATACTGAACTTTAAAATTAGAAATGTTAGTTGTTAGTTTGTCAAGGAGGTATGGATCATAATATACATCATGGCATCCAAGAATTAAGATAATGCATGATGTGGATCATGGCATTACAAACAATTGAGAAGCACACAAGACAAGAAGTAAGAAGCATACAAAAGTGGCCAAGAGGCCAAGCAAACAAGGGACATGGACAAATGTCACTCAAACTAAGAAAGAAAGCATACAAATCATGTTCAAATGCTTAGATACACATATAATTAAAAGCAATCAAGGTTTTCATGAAGGCCATGTCAAAAAGAAGAGTATAGGCAAAGAACATTCATAAATATCTTAAGGCACATACAAGAGATAAAAAAAGAACTATGAAATATAATCACATATAGCTATGCATAACAAGAAAGGAAGACAAGTAAATGTTATAAATACAATTGCATATAACTAATCAAAGTAAGAAGTGAAAGTATGCAAAACATATAGTAAAACACTAGGTAGATGCTAAGAAAACATAAGTGTTATATATTAGTGAGTGTTGATAGAGTAATCTATGAAAGCTAGTAAGTAATGTACATCATCATGACAACTAGAGCATGGTGTATGAATGACATAACCTAGATGGTGTAGTCATGTACAAGATGCCCCCAGTGGGTAGATATGTTGATGTATGTCTTGAATGTAGAAGTAGGATGCCCCCTCAATGGGTAGATTGAAGTAATCAAGGATTTGGATGTCATTGCACACACTCAAAGAAGATCAAGTGAAGCATGGTAATGTAGATAAATATACAAACAATAGCATAGAATAATAAAATGTAAGTTTATCATGGTAGTAGAAACATAAAGCATGGATAATGCATATACTTGAAATGTTTTTGGTGTTTTTGATTTATTTGAATGTTTTTATATTTTGAGATGTTATATTGTTTTTGGTATTTTGACATATTTGAATGTTTATGTATTTTGATAATAATCTATATACAAGAAATCATAAGGAAACTATATACAAGTAATTGAAAATAAGATATGTACATGTAAGTAAAAAGAAACTATTTACAACAAGCATGAGTAAAGCAATATGTACACAATGATGTAAAAGACTAAGTTGGAGGGGGAAAAGGTTTCAAGAATGGAGTCTGTTGGGGACAAAGATGGAGGAAGGGATCATGACCATCATCAAATGCCTCAAGATCATCATCATAAGTATCATCATATGCTACGGAATTTGCATACATGGTGGATATCTCCTCAAGTGTTAGTAAGATCTATGATCTTTGTGTAGTCAAAGATATATCACTCGTAGTGGTGTCATCCTATCGAAGGTGAACTGAGGGTTGATCTAGTGGTGAAAATGTTGATTGTCCTCTAGGAAATTTACCTTTTGTAGTAAATAGATTTAATGGAAATTGTAGAGTTGTTGCTAGTGGTAATATAATATGAATAGTACATATTGGCCATTTTTGGTGCACATATCAAAATTTGCCTAAGTATGAAAAGGGAGCTTTCAGGTAAGAAAATGGAAAGTCTTGGGGAGGACTTTGGGTTTTCCAATAGTGGTGACTTTGGATTCCTAAGGGCATAGTGAAAATCAGGTTTCCAATAGTGTTTAACTTCTAAATGTTTTATAAGTAATTCAGGATTACAAACCTGAACTACTCATGAATAGTATATTTTAGGTTCTCTAAAGATCACTACTTAATTAATTCATAAGTTGTGAGCAATCAAAAGTCCAACACAAGTAAAAGGGCTTAACAAACCTAATTTAGTCTTTAAAAATAGTGCTTCTCGAGTTCTTCAAGGGATGAATCTTTTTCAAAAAATACGAAGGGCATTTTCAAAATGCCAAAGGGCCTTTTTAGGGAAAAAGGGACTAGTCAAATTTTTCAAAGGTCCTCTTAAAATTTTATGAAGGGTCTTTTAAGAACCCAAAGATACACTTCATAAATCTGAAGGGATTTTTCTTCTCCAAGTGGATAGTTGCAAGTTTCTTGAAGGGTATGTTACCATTCAAAAGGACCATTTCAAAATTCTTGAAGGGTATCTTTCCCTTTATGAAGATCATTCATGGAAGTCCAAAAACTTGAAGGGTCTCTCACCCTTTGGGAAAGTTCATTTTGAAAAATTTGATAGGTAATTTACAAAGGCAGACATAGACAAAAAGTCTGAAGGAATTCCTTCAAACAAATTGTTCATAGAAATTCCTTTAAGAGATTTGACCAAAATAAATAAGCTGAGAAGGAAGCCTGAGACCAAGTGTCCAAAGTAAATGATGGGCTAATGGATTTCAAAATTAGGATAAGTGACTAGCCATTGGAATTAATCGAGTTTGAAAATCTTGAAATCTTAAGGCTTGAGAAATAACAAAGTGAGAAGACTTCAAGATGAACAAGTCTGAAGTAAGTAGGATTAAATAACCCAAATTAATCTAAATAGAGTAAATCAAGTTTCTCTAAGTACTCTACTCAAAAGGCTTTATAAGTAAAGGATATAGGAAAATCTTAAGTTGGAGATATCAAAGAACTTGAATTACTCTACATAGAGTAAATCAAGATTCTTCGAGTGATCAACTGAAGCTTGGTCCAACAACATGAGAATCATGATGTAATGAATGAAAGGATACCACATGGTGTAATCTAGAGTAGAAAGGACCAATCAGTAAAGGACAAGTGGCATAAATATGACCATTAAGCAAGGGAGAGTACAAGCATTTGGTAGCTATAAATTATGAAGGATCTCATCCACCATAGTTTGCTCTCTGCAATCATCATTTGACACTTAAATATGTCATTCCAAGAAGAGACATTCTAGTTTCTTGTAACATGGCTTCTCTAATGCACCAAAAGAAAAAATTAAAGATGGGAGGGGCTTGAGAGGATTATGGAGTGATCCCAAGTAGCGCATTTAGGGGAAATAAAGATGTATAATGTGAGAGTTCCCACCATTAGTGAATTATTTTTGCCCCTTCTCTCTTCCCCATTTTCTATATAAATAAAGGCCTTGGATCCAAGCAAATCATCCCCAGATTGGTAATAGAGTTACTCTATATAAATCCCTTTGTAAAAGACTCTTTTAAAGAAATAAAAGGAATAATTTTTTGTTTTTGGCTAAAATAAGTGTACACATTTGGATTCATTTGTAGAATGTATGATTGTCATTCATCACCTATGATTTCTTCCAGCACCTTGATTTTAATCCTCTCAATTTTGTGCAAGATTTCATGAAGTGTCTTTGTGTTAATCTCCCTTTGAAGTGTTACCAATTGATAGTGTCTCCCTCAGACATATTTTGTTATCCTTCAAAGTGTAAGGCTTCTCTCCAACTTTCATGCAAGATCTCAATGCCTATGGCCTTGAGATATAACCAAAATAGCCTATGTCTTATTTGGATTCATCAATAACTAGCTATTTTTCCAGACCAAGTGGATCACTTATTTTGGTGCATCACCTCCCTTATCTTAGATTTCCTTTTTAATCATGCTCCTACCCCTTTTCCTTAGCTGATAGTAGATTTTAGTGTGAGATAAAGAGTTAAAGTGAAGCATCTAAGGAACTAGCCTCATAAAAAATCCTAGAGGTTCAACCTCACCATAGGATACCCACATCCTAAGGTTTTCCTCATGCTTATAGTTAGAAGTGAGGGAGCCTAAAGAACTCTCTCACAAGGGTGAAATTTTAAGCTATAATAGCTTTACCACACCTAGTGGGATAATTACCATTTTCACTTCTATTTTTTATGGAAGATTGGTCAAATTTGATGTTGTTTTGATCAATTTGCAATAGTGGTAGATTTAATCTTCCAGAATTTGGTGACTCCAAAGAAAACTCAGCTATCTAGTGGTATAGCAATAGCTATCTTTTATACCAAAGGTGAATACAAGATTCAATTCTATTGGTATTCCTTTTGAGTGTGTTAAATTACCTTTAAACTCAACAAGAAGGTTAAGTTTTCCCCATGCTCACCCTTATGTAGGGAATCTTTTTCCTAGACTAGTTATAAAACATACTTACACAAGGAGACCTTTGGCAGCCCCTCTTACTGCTATGATTCCCCAAAGAGCTTTTGTGGGATTCAACTAAAGTCATTTGAAATTAACATAGCATGATCTTATACTAGTAACAACCCTCAAAAGTGTTCCTTATTACATAGGAGATCAAGATGTAACCGCTATTAAGCACATAATAGACATAGCCAACTTTTGTAACATTCATCATATCACAGTGGAAAATGTGGCTATTAAGATATTGGTTATATCTTTGAAAGGAAAGGTATTAGACTAGTATAGGGGCCTAGCTCTTAATTATATCCACTCATGGGATGAGCTGGGAACAAACCTATGTAAAAGGTTTGTAGATAAGAGTGATCATCTGTCACTTGCAGAGTAACTGACCATAATCAAGAGAGCTACTCATAAAGTCATGCAAGACTTCAGTATGATATTTTAGAAGGTGTGGGATAGAATTATAGTAGATATTAGACCATATTTGAACTTTTATTTCTTATATTACATGAAGGTTCTCAATAGTGACATAGCTATAATGATTCAATCTATGAGAGGAGATATACTACCAAATGCATATAAGATAGAAATTAAGGCAAATAATTGCCTAGTTCAGGCTGGCAAGCTTACTCCTAGACCCCTAATTCCTCTTTTTCTATATATTAGACCACCTCCTGTAGTCATTCCTCCACTTGATGTTATACTTCTAACACCAACAATTACTATTGTACCTTCACCTAAGCAAGACAAGGCCTATACTAGTGGATCTAATGACTCCCAAGAGCAAAAGAATTACTTGGAATTAGAAAAGCATACTCTAATCCTTGGGGAATGATGTGGTCAATGTCAAAAGGTATCAAGATTATAAAAAGCCTTATCAAGCTTTGTATCAACCTCAAAAATAGCCTTATCAAGATAATAGGCCACCCTACAAAGGAGATTTACAAGGATAGGAGTAGCCTAACTATGTTAGGCAACATAATTATAAGCCAAACACTGCAAGCCCTTCCAGATCCTTTCTCTCAGTTTATAAAAATATGGATTAGAAGGCTGAAGGGACAATGCCTTGGAATCATTCTTTTGGACAATCCATTATCCCAACTAATGGCTCCAACCAAATGTTCAATGATCAATGGTAGCAAGCTATTGTTTATGGATATAACTAAGATCTTATGGCCTAAAGCATAGAGGTGACCACATTGACAAAGTAAGATCAACCTCCATAAGAACAAGGTTCATATCAAGGGTCAAACTAGCTGAAAGCCTCAATGGTCATCAATGAGAAAGAGGAGTGTTATGCATCCAATCTATAGGCTACTCCTAGTTTGGCCCACATCCCAATCTCATTGAACATAAGGTTCAAGATAAGAAATATGGGTGACAATTAGGAATATTTGAAAGAACCTCTTATCATCACTCCTTCAATGACAAAGCCAAAAATTATCACTCCCAAAACCTAGATAAAGGTTGGGGGTATGCTAATCAACATTGTGGAGAAAATGAAGAAATCTAGCATGAGTGTACCAATGTGGGACATGCTTTATATGCCCGACCAAGTAGACATTCTTTAATAAGGTTTGTCCAAGATGAGTGTTTCTATAGCTAAAATTAAGTAACCAAGTAAGGAAGATAAATTATTCACTAATGCAACCAAGATCCCTTTGGGAGAAAGGTCAAGTAGTGTGACCAATCCCTCTATTCTACATCTCATGAATCATCAATGATTCTTTGGTGCAAAATTGCTTGGTGTATAGTGGGGCCAACACCTCAATTATGCCAAAGTCTATTGCTAACCAACTAAATCTCAAGTATGAGCTTCACACCAAGGGAGTCCTATAGCTTGATGGTTCTTCCATAAAGCTATCAGGTATCATTAGGAATTTGAGCCTAACCTTTCATGCTTATCCTAGTGTGTCCATGGTGTAAGACATGTTGATCTTGGATGTCACTCCTCACTTTGCATTGTATCTTTTCAGAGATTTCATAGATAAGATTGGGGGTTACCTTGTAGCATACTAGTCTTACATGGAATTCAAAATAAGGTATGGGACTAAGCTCTTGATCGAGGTTGAACCCATGGCACAATTCCACATTGAACCCCATCATACAAATAACATAAACCTTAATTATACTATCCTTGATGAGGATGAGTTTACAATTAGCCTTGGGATAAACACTCATCTTGAATAGGTTCTAGACTTGTTTTTGGATGAGATATGGGGAAATAACCAATTTTTCAATCCTTTAGAAGGTGTTGAGGAAAGAGACATGGGTGTCTATCTGCTACATGAAGATAATCAACCCATACCTTCCCTACCAAAAATAGAATAGGTATTGGGGTAATGTTGAATTCACCCTTAGGTAATAAGCTTTTCTCTTCTTATAGGTTCCATTTCAGCTACTCTTTAAATATAGAAGAATATGAATGATCCAAAACTTAGAAGTTTTGATTGACGAATATTTTAAGAACACAAAAATAACATAGTAAAAATGAACTATGTTAGAAGAGATGTTTTATTACTCAAGATCATAATACAACTATATGCTTATCTCTAGGAAGAGATGTATGATTTCCATTTCAAGTTACATCTTCATTTATATACATCTTGAAATTAGGATGAGGATGTGGAAGGTCACCAATCTCAAGGGAGATTAAGTGGTTTGACTTCTATGATTTAAAATTATATCAAATTCAAGAAATTACTATTTTTAGAAACTATTTTTAGACTACACTACTAAAATTGAAATTTAGGGCACTTCTATTGGGTTTTTTGGGTCAAAATACATTAAGAAAATATCCATTTCATTTCACCACATTATCCTCATTATTATCTTTCCAATGGTTCAAATGACAAGTCAATTGGAGCTACGGTGTAAAAGTTATGGCTCTTGGAATTTCCATCATTAATTAGGGTAGAACCGTCACCCAAATTGATGTCTGAATTGTTGCCTAAATCATTCCTCCCTCCTTGAAAAGTAGTGGTCCCTATTTCATCAATATTACTCATCAAGTGTGGTAGTTGTGTCTTAATTTGATTCTCTATGAGCCACTCACCTTGGTGGTTAAGTTGGCCCCTTTTGACCACCTGATAAAGTGGAATAAAATGTCCTCTTATTGTCTTCATCTAGGTGTCCACAATTTGATCATCCTCCACTAGAGAAAAACTCTATGGATCAAGTTCATCAATGTAAAGTTGTTCTACTATGACTGAAGTTTACAATAGAGGTGGATTATATGATTTTAGGAACTCGATGTTGAATATTGGATGCAGACCAAGGTAGTCTAGTAGGTTCAACTCAAAAGCATTTTTTCCAACTTTTATGGTGATGGTGTAGGGACCATATCATAGAGGCTGAATTTTTCTATGTGGGCATGCAAGTCATTCTTTCTAAATCTATAACCAAACCTTTTCACCCATATTAAAATGGTGTGTAATCCTATGTTTGTCATGACATTGCTTATACTTCTTATTCATCTTCTCCAATATGTCATGAACTTGTTGCTAGATGTGTTGAATTTGTTCAATGAACTTTATTGATTTTACTACCTTAGATATTCCATGAGGTGTGTATTCCATGGTGGAGAATAGAATGGCTATATGAATTAGTGTCATGGATTGGAATCTAAAGCATACTTGGAATGGATTGTGCTTGATCAAGCTATGCAGGGCCCAATTATATCCATGTTATATGAAAATAAGCCCCTCATACCATGTGCATGGATGTTTGGAGTGATACATATGAATCATGTCAACAATCAAGTGGTTCACCACCTCTATCTAACCATTAGTCTCTGGATGGAAGGTTGTGGTCTTCATCATCTTGGTATCCATCATCTTCCATAGAATGGACCAGAAGATGCTTAGGAACCTACTATCTTGATTTGAGACAATGGACTTGGGGAGACCAAAATGGAGCCATACATGAATAAAATATAGTTGAGTAATTTATTCAGTAGATATATTTTTATTACAAGCAATCATGATAGCCACTTTTGAAAAATGATCAACTACAACAAAAATACAGTCCTTGTCATGTTTTGAAGTGGGCAAACCTGAGAGAAAATCCATTGAGATAGATTCCCAAGGCTTGGTTGGTTCTAGAAATGGCATGTAAAATCCTTGATTCTTATTTTTTGGCTCAGATATTACATATGGGGTACAAGATTTGAGATACCTTTCCATATCCTTTCACATATGGTGCTAGTAGAAGTGTTTTTCAAGAATTGCCAATGTCTTTTCTACACCAAAGTGTCTAGTTGTCCTACTGAAATGTGCTTCCCATATCATCTTGTATTGATCTATAGTTGGAACATAGATGTGCCCTATATGATAGAGGACATTATATTTTAAATATAAATCAAAAACATATTTACCCTTTTGAAGCACTTGATATGTATCAGCAAATTTAGGATTTGCTTCATACAGAGCACCCCAAGTGGTAGTCTCGTGTCTGCATAGGTCAAGAACTATTTTGAGTGCAGTAATTGGTGGGAAGCTTAGACAATCTATAGATGTATTTAAGCTCCTTTTTTTGTGTTTGATTATTAGATGGAATTGCTATAGATATGTGGCCCACTTTTGGTGCCTATAATTTTGTAGTTTGATCTATGTTTGAATTAATTCCAATGGTCTATGGTTAGTGTGGATGATCATCTCTTTTCTCAAGATGTAGTGTTTCCATTGTTTGCAAGCTTGCACAATGGCATAGAGATCCTTATCATATGTTAGATATTTCTTGATTTTATTAGTTAAATTTTCACTAAGACATGAAATAGGGTGGCCATGTTGCATGATGACAACTCCCATGGCATATTTAGATGCATTTGTCATCAACTCAAAAGGTTGATAAAAATATAACAAGGCAAGAATAGGGGATGAGAAAAGTCTATTATTCAAATTATCAAATGCCCTTTATTGTATTTCACCCCACTAAAATGTATCTTTAGCTCCTCCTTTAGTCACTTGGGTTAGTGACCAAGCAACATGTGAAAATCCAAGAACAAACCTGTGATAGAAATTTGTAGAACCCAAGAAGCTATGAAGTTTTTTGAGGGTCTTTAATGTAAGCCATTCTCAAATAACCTAAATATTTTTTGGATCAACATGGACCCATTCCTCATTCACAACATACCTAAGGTACTAAATGTTTTTCATCTCAAATGTGAATTTTTGATATTTACATACAACTTGTGCTCCCAAAGAGTTTGAAGCACCTTACAAACATGTTGCAAAATTTCCTCCCATGTTCTATTGTAGATGAGTATGTCATCCATATATAAAACAAAAAATGAGTTGTTGAAGGGTCATAGGATGTCATCCATCATCATCATAAGGGTTTTAGGTGAATTAGTTAAGATAAAAGTCATAACTAACCATTTGAAGAGCCCCTCTTTAGATTTGAATGCAATCTTTCAGACATTAGTGGGATTGATGGGAATTTGGTGATAGCTAGATTTGAGATCAATTTTGGTGAAAAACTTCACACCATGGAGTTGGTCCATTAGGTCATCAATCCTAGGGAGGGGGTAGTAATTCTTCATAGTGATTTTATTCAAGGCTTGATAGTCAATGCAAAGATTCCATATTCCATCTTTCTTTGGTGCCAGGACAATTAGGCTGCTACAGGATGAAGAACTTGGCCTAATGTGACCCTTTTGGATCAATTATTGAATCTTTCTTTTTATCTCATATTTATCTAAAATTTATCTATGATACATAAGGCTGTTAGGAAAATGTGATCTTGGGATCAAATTGATAGAACATTTTACCTATAAATGTAATGGAAATCCAATGGGTGACTTGAATAAGTCATCATATTCTCCTATGATTTGTCCCATCTACTTCTATTGTTATGTTGATTGTGTGGTTAGGAATGCAACATAAACTTTCTTGGATTTTTGTGGTTTGACCACCATGAGAATGAATTTCTTTGTCTTCTCCACCAATCTCTTACATTGTTTGGCACTGATCAGGGAGATAGATGTGGGAGGTGGTACCTCTGGTACCCTATAGCACCATGTTCTAAGAGTGAGGGTGATTATTTAGGTTTTTGATTCATAAATTCCATGTCGGTCATACATTAATGGCTGACCAAGAAGTACATCATAAACATCTAGATTAACCACATCACACAAGACTTCATCTTGGAAAGGTTTTATTGCATATGAAAGAAGACACTGATGGGTGACATGAAAGTCTCTCCTTGGGCTCAACCATCCAATACTATATGGCTTTGGATGAGCTTTCATGGATAGATTTATACTTTTCATAACTTTAGCATAGATTAAATTCTTTTGACTCCCACTATCAAGAATGAAATGTAGAGGCTTACCTTTTACCCATAATTTGGAGTGAAACAATATTTCCTTATCACCTACCCTTACCTTGTGGGTTTATGATGAAGTGATGATAGTGTCAGGCTCAACATATATAATCTCTTCTTCATCCTCTTTAACTATAGGTTGTGTATGAGATAGAGTATTAGATGTTGAGTATTGTGACTTAGAAAGTAGTGATTTGATAGCTCAACATTCTTCTGTAGAGTGAGTTCCAATTTTATGGTAATCACACCATTTTATATCCTTTCCCTTCTAGGGTTTCTTATCTTGAAACTCATTTTGCTTCTAATTTTAGCCTCATGTTTGACATTCCTTGTCACTTTTCCATTTTGAAGGCTGACTCTTCATACTCTTTCTTCCATGCTTTTGCTCAATCTTTACTATGAACTTGTATGCCTCACTAAGGGTTTTCAAATTGAGGAGTTCCATTTCCCTCCATATGTACCATTGTACTCCACCATGGTATTTGAGAGTCTTATGTTTTTCACTTTCTTGGATGCCCAATCTTCTAGATAGAGAATGAAAAATGTCTATGTAATCTTGAACAAATTAGTCTTTACCTTGGTAAAGTTATTGGCACTATATGTACAGATCATAATATGCTCTAATGGGATAGTATTCTTCCTTTACCACTTCCATGAAATCATCCCAAGTAGGTTACACCTCAAGGCCAATGTCATCTATACTAAACCTCTTTTTTTACACTTACCACCAATTTTTCATGCATAATGATGATTTCAAAAGAGCAAAAGTGATTTTTTCTCCATCAATGAATTTATTTATAAAGAATTAGGAAGATAATTGATCTAACTAATTTTCTACTGCATCAACATTTATTTTTACTTAAAATGTAGGAATATCAAAATTCACCTAAACTTTGAAGGGTGTTGGGTCACTAAAAGGATGTTTCATGGATGAGGAGCCAAAATTTCCCATTAAGAGTTATTAGAGAATTTGGGAAAATTGTTGTAGCATGTATGCTTATTACCATTGGAGGGATTTATTCACCATTTCCTTGAGAAGATTGGATTTCTTGGTGTCATCCACCATTTGAAGTCATTTGGAGTGAATAGGTGGATAGTTTGGAAGCTTTGTTGTTTTCCACCCAAGCTTCTTGTAGCCTGACCTCATCCTCAAGATCATACACTCTCAAGACAAATCAATATGATATTATTGATTTAAAACATAGAAGTTTTGATTGAAAAATATTTCAAGAACACAAAAATAACATAGTAACAATGAATTCTCTAAGAAGAGATGTTTTATTACTCAAGATCACAATACAACTTTATGTTTATCTCTGGGAAGAGATATTTTTGATTTCCATTTCAGGTCACATCTTCATTTATAAACATTTTGAAAGTAGGAGGAGGATGTGGAAGGTCACAAATATCAAGAGAGATTATGTGGTTCAACTTCTATGATTTAAAACAATACATAATTCAAGGAATTACTATTTTTAAAAACTTATTATTTTTAGATTGCACTACTAAAATTGAAATTTAAGGCACTTCCATTAGGTTTTTAGGGGTAAAAAACCATTGAGAAAATCTCCATGCCATCTCACCATGTTCTCCTCAATATTAGCTTTCCAACAGTTTAAATGGTGAGTCAATTAGAGCTATAGTACAAAATTTATGGCTCCTAAAAGTTCCATCATCAATTGAGGTAGAACCATCACCCGAATTATCACCTAAATTATTGACTAGATTAATGAAGGATTGATGTATGGCCTTCAATGGTCCAATAAAAGAGTAATTAAACTACTACAAGTTTATGGGGAAAATAAGCTCATATTAAACTAGGTTAGAGGCCTAAATGTTACAAAGAATTCCTTGATGAGGTCTTAAAAAATAGAGTGTGGTACCTAATTGAAGATTTTGAGGCCTTTGACATCAAAGCTATCCCAAGAAATCATAACCAACATGATAATAGGATGGAAGCCATGGGAGCTCAATTTGACATTTCAAGTGAGCTGAAAGAAGCTAAGGTTTAGCCACATGTCAAGGTGGTGGTGAGGCCGATAGTAATGTTTACTGATAAAGAGAACTATGAGAGAGTCCTCATCTTCAAAGAAAAACTTCTCAATCTTGGGAAGGTAATCAACAAGGCTGAGAGCAATTATTTCATAACACTTTACCAGGAGTATGTAGAGATTTTTTCTTGGGAGTAGAATGACATAAAGCATTTTGATCCTAAGCTAGCTTAGCATACCATAGATTTGAAGGATAATGCCAAGCATGTGAGGCAAAGGTAAAGGCCCATTAAGCCCAATATTTAAGAGCTAATTAGGAAGGAGATAATGAAGTTGATTGAGTCTAGGATCATCTTTCTCATCAAACATTTATCATGGGTAGCTGACTTTGTGTCTATAAGAAAAAAGAGTGGGGAGATTAGGCTTTGTGTAGACTTTAGAGGATTTAAAAAAGTCTCCTTTAAGGATCACTACCCTTTGCCATCTATGGAGCAACTTCTCCAAGTATTTACAAGATCATAACACTTCTCTCTATTGGATGGATTATCTAACTATAACCAAGTTTAGGTGAAAGATGAAGATCAGAACAAGATTACCTTCAACACCAAATAGGGCATGTATGCATACCAAAAAATTCCCTTTGGTCTATCAAATGCTAGCACAACTTTCTAAAGAGCATGGACATAGATTTTTAGGGGCTGCTAAACTAAATGGTGCTAGTTTAATTAGATGACATCACAATTTTCTCCAAGAATGCCAGCGAGCATATGAACCACTTAAGGCTAATTTTTGGAGGGTGCAGAGAGTATGGGATTTCTTTGAATCAGAAGAAATGCATGTTTTTCATGCATGAAGGCAAGTTACTAGGCTATATTATCTCAAAGGAGGGGTTGTCCATTGATCCTGAGAGAACAAGTTCCATCTTGGCCTTATCCTTACCCAAGCATAAAAAGGGAATCCAAAGTTTCCTTGGAAAGATAAACTTCATGAGAAGATTTATCCATAGTTTTTCAAGTTTGGTAAAACCCATGACTACTATGCTAAAAAAGAACCAAGTGTTCACTTGGTCAAATGAAGGCAAATTAGCATTTGAAGCTATCAAACAAGCCATCAATCAAGCACCAAACTTAATGAATTTTGATTTATCAAGGGATTTCATATTGTATGATTTTTCCAACATTGATAATATATCAGCTATGTTGATGTAAAATAATGGTGAAGGACTTGAGCAACCATTAGCATTTTTCAATTAGGGGCTTGAAAAGTATGAGGTGAGGTATACCTTTATAGAATATCAAGTCCTTACAGTAGTAAGGAGTCTCAATAAGTTTAGGCCAATGTTATCCAACAACAAAATACACCTTATGGCATCTCATCCTAGGGTAAGAGACTTCCTTATTAACAAGGATTTGTGTGAAAAAAGATCTGGTTGGATTACTAAAGTCATGGAGTATGATGTGGAGATTAAGGTCACTAAGCTAGTAAGAGGTAAAGGCTTATGTGAGCATATGGTTAATGACCTTTATGAAGACAAAGAGGTCATCTTGGTAACATAAGATAACCTACAAGTAGATGCACCTCCACCTCACACTAGTTGGCTCTATGAAATGACACATTTTCTACTAATAGGTGAGTGTACTCAAGGTATGCATAAAGTAAAAATAAGGTATTTTAGACTTCAATCCATACCTTATGCTTTAGTTTATGGGGTTTTGTTTAGAATAGACCTTAATGGAGTGCTCTAGAGGTGTGTAGACGATGATCAAGTAGTCAATATTTTGGAGGATTTCCATGATGGGCCTATAGGAGGTCATTTTGCTCCAATGACTACTACAACAAAAATCATGAGGGCTGGTTACTACTTGCCTAGCCTCTTTAAAGATGATTATGTATGGGTAAGGAGATGTAAATACTATGCCCTCTTTATATGTAAGTAAATGTTATAAGATTTTCCTCTCAACCTGATTCAAGTAGAGTAACCATTCATGCAGTGGGGTTTGGATTTCATTGGTATGATTAACCCCCCATCAATTGCAAGGCATAAGTGGGTGCTTACTTCAATTTATTACTTCACTAGGTGGGTAGAATACATTTCATTAAAGGAAGCCAATTAAATTGTAGTCTTATATTTATATGACAATATTATGACCAGGTTTGGTGTTTTATCTACTATAATATCTGATAATGCTTTAGCTTTCCTTGGTTTGAAAACAAGTGAATGGGCTCTCAAAAAGGGCATCTACCTTAGCACTTCCTCAAATTATTATCCTTAAGTAAATGGATTGGATAAGCCCATAAATAAAAAATTATTGAGGATTATCAAGAGGACCATGGAGGAGAATCAAAGGATGTGGCACACCAAGTTGAAGACAACCTTGTGGGCTGATTGGGTAACTCCTAAAGCTGTTGTTGGAAATTCTCCATATGTTTTAGTATATGTAAGGGAGGAAAATTTACCCATTTCCCTTGAGCTACCTACATTAGAGCTATCCCATCAGCTAGAGCTACTGGAATATGAGCCCATGAATGTGAGATTGTTAGAACTCACAAAGCTTGAGGAGATAAGGGACCTTGTAATGAAGATGCTGAAGGTACATCAAGCTCAGGTCAAAAATGCTCTTGAAAAGAGAGATATAGTGAATAATTTTAATAAGGGAGACTTGTCTCTCAAATGGGATTCAAAAAAGGCCAAATTAGGCAACCATACCAAGTTTGACAGCTTTTGGAGGGGCCTGTATTTGATCCATAGATGTAAACAACATAATGTTTTTCAACTTGCCCAACTAGATGGGGAGGTATTGTCCATCCTATTCAATAAGATTCATATACAGCTATGTAATTAGAAGAGTTTGCAGTCATTGTATATATATTGTACCTTTTGTATAGCTTTTCCTATTTTTCTCTAAGTGCCTTGTGCACATCCATTTAGCTGTGTGTTTTCCTTTCCCTAAATGCCTTGGGCATAGTTTATTTTGTTTTGGTTTTTCTTATTTCTTCAAGGGATATTTCAAGATAAATATAGCTTTGTGAAAAATTAGTGACTCTACACCCAATGGATTGAATGAAGCAAATGAGTTGGGTTCTCAATCATAATAGGCATGCTTCCTTGTGAGTCACCAAAAATGTTGGCCATTTTTGGCCCACATGTCAAAATTTGCCTAAATATGAAAAGGGAGCTTTTAGGAAAGAAAATGGCAAGTCTTGGGGAGGACTTCAAGTTTTCCAGTAGTGACAACTTTAGATTTATGAGGGCATAGTGAAAATTGGGTTTCTAGTAGTGCTTAACTTTTAAATGTTTTATAAGTAAAAGTAATTCAAGTTTACAAACCCAAATTACTCATGGATAGTGTATTTTAGGTTCTCCAAGGATCACTACTTGATTACTTCATTAGTTTTGAGTAGTCAGAAGCTCAAAATAAGTAAAAGAGCTTGACAAACCCAACTTGGTCTTAAAAAATAGTGATTCTCAGGTTCTTCAAGGGATGAGTCTTTTTCAAAAAACTTGACGGGCATTTTCAAAATGCCAAAGGGCCATTTTAGGGAAAAAGGGACCAATCAACATTTTTTTAAGGTCCTTTTTAATTTTTTTAAAGGGTCTTTCAAGAACTAAAGGTACACTTCATAAATTTGAAGGGATTTTTCTTCTCTAAGTGGATAGTTACAAGTTTCTCAAAGGGTAGGTTACCCTTCGAAAGGAGCATTTCAAAATTACTAAAGGGTATCTTTCCCTTCAAGAGGATTATTCATGGAATTATGAAGGGACATGCAGGAATATTGAAGGGTATCTCACCCTTTGGGAAAGTTCATTTTAAAAATTCTAAAAGGTAATTGCTAAAGATAGACATGAATAAATTTTTTGAAAGAATTCCTTCAGATAAATTATCTGAAGAAATTCCTTCAAGAGATTTTCTTAAAAGAAATAAGTCAATAAGGAATCCCAAGAGCAAGTGTCAAAAGAAAATGATAGGCCAATGGATGTCAAAATTAGGATAAGCGACTGGCTATTGGAAGTAATTAGGTTTGAAAATCTTTAAGTCTTAAGGCTTGGGAAATAGAAAAGTCAAAAGACTTCAAGATGGGCAAGTCCAAAGTAAATAGGCTTAGAGAACCTAAATTCTCTACATAGATTAAATCAGGTTTCTCCAGGTACTCTATTTGAAAGGCTTTATAAGTAAAGGATCTAAGAAAGTCCAAAGTTGGAGAGATTAAAGAACCTAAATTACTCTACATAGATTAAATCAAGATTCTTTGAGTGCTTGACTTAAGCTTGGTCTAGTAATGCAAGAATCATGATGTAATGAATGAAAGGCTACCACATGGCATAAGTTAGAGAAAAAAGTACCAATAAAGAAAGGATATGTGGCACAAGGATGACCAATAAGCATAAGAGAGTCTAAGTAGCTGGTAGCTAGAAATTATGAAGGCTCTCATCCACCATAATTCACTCTCCACAATCACCATTTGAGGCTTAAATGCATCATGACAAGAAGAGACATTATGGCTACTCACAACATGGCTTCTCAGATGTGCCAAAATAAAAAATTAAAGATGAGAGGGGATCGAGAGGATTATGGAGTGATCCTGAGTGGCACATTTAGGGGAAACAAGGAAGTACAATGTGAGTTCCTACCATCAATGACTTTTTCTTTCTTCCCCCTTTTCTATATAAATAAAGACCTTGGATCCAAGCAAATCATCTTCAAATTTGTGTTAGAGTTACTTTATTGAAATTGCTTTATAAAATACTCTTTTAAATAAATACAAGGAAGACTTTTTTGTTTTTGGCTAAAACAAGTGTGCCCAATTGGTTTCATTTACAAAATGCCTGATTATCATTCATCACATATGATTTCTTCCAACACCTTACTTTTAATCCTCTTAGTTTTGTGTAGGATTACATGAAGTGTCTATGTGTCAAGATCCCTTTGAAGTGTTACTAGTTCATAGTGTCTCCCTTAGACCTATTTTTTTATCCTTCAAAGTGTAAGGCTTCTCTCCAACCTACATGCAAAATCTCCATGCCTATGGTCTTGAAATAGAACCAGAATACCCTGTGTCCTATTTGGATTCATCAATAGTTGGTTCTTTTCCTAGACCAAGTGGATCACTTCTTTTGGTGCATCACCTCCCTTAGCTTATATTTCCTTTTTAGTCATTTTTATACCCCTTTTTATTAGTTGATAGTAGATTTTTGTGTGAGATCAATAGCTCAAGTGAAGCATCTGAGGAACTAGCCTCATAAAAAATTCTAGATGTTCAACCTCACCATAGGATACCCACATCCTGATGTTGTACCCATGCTTATAGATGGAAGTGAGGGAGCCTGAAGAACTCCCTCACAAGGGTGTAATTCCAAGCTATAATAGTACCCTAAACCTATAGTTTATCTAATTTATAATATAAAGCTGTACATGAGTTGGTGTCATGTCCTATGATTCTATGAAAGAGACAAAATGGGTGACCATCCTACCATGATAAACTACTAATGGATATGTGTCATACTATAGGTAGTTTGATTAATCCATAATCAAGTAACATCTATAGAATAATATATGGTTGATGTTGTATATTACCTTCCTAAATCTAAATGATTATCTCTATATCCATAGAGGTATGTGAACTATATATAATAAGTGATATGTCTATGGTTGTAAATGTGTAATATATCTTGAGAGTAGTGTGATATGATAAGAGTGATGCAACATGTGTGATGAGGGCTCTAGAGTCATCTCAATACTCTCCTAAGTGAATTGGTTTAAATCTCAATCCACATAAATAGTCATCTATGAGTGTGGGTGTCATATCATCATCTTAAGTGGCATGGGAATCTATATCAAGATTATTCACATATGGTAACTTAGAACTTACAAAAAGGGGTAACTATGATATGGGAGTCTCATCAACTATGGTAGTAGAAGATGATGGTGATACAAGTGTATTTATAACTGATAGAGGGACTATGATTTCTTGAGGAGTTGTATATGTATAATCAATTAGGACTATTGAAACTACTATAAGTGATTATGTAATTGTAACAAGTGTAGGAAATATGATTGATGGAGTAGTTGGAACAACTTAAGCTATTATAAATAGTTGAGTAAATAACTATAAGTGGAAGACTGCAAGATGTGCTTGTCTCTCCTACCTCATACATATGTATTTGGTCAAGATAAACTCAATGAGGAGGTGATTGAACTATGATATGAGGTGTCCCATCTAGTGAAATAGTTGAAGATGAATCTATAATTTTACAATATCCGAATGGTTGGTTATGTGTTGAGCATGTGTATAGGTATCCTTTATGTAGAAACTTAACACATTGATGAAGAGTGGAAGTAACTACTCCCATAACATGTATCCAAGGTCATCCAAGTAAAAGGTTATAATGATGAGGACCTGGCATGACCTAAAATTGTGTAGAGAGGGTTTTGTGCTCTACCATGACATCCAAAGTAATAGTTCTATCATGGTATATCATCAAACCCTCTAATGTCATTATATGAATTTTTAATGGATGACATATCTATGACCATGGTTTGTAAAAATGTAATATTACATATATTAAGTCTAAAACCACTATCAACTAGAACTCTCTTAACTGCTAATTTTGACTTGAGTTGGTATGAACAGTGGTAAGTTATGAGCAATAAATATTTGAGAAGACATGTCCTCATGATCAAAATAAATAATATCTTCTATAGTTTTTAATGTGTTGACCACTAATGCAAAATAATAAGGCTCTGAATCAATGGGCATAGAAGTATGAGTGAGTGCCTAATAAAGAATGTCTTTGAACACATTAGCTTTTTGGAGAAATTTTAACATGGAAATATTAGTTGGTGTGTTTCTCAACTAATCAAAAATATCATATGCCATATGCATATATATCTATGTAGGTGTTGACCCATTTTGCCCATAGGCAAAATTTTGGTCAACTTCTCCCCTGCTGTTTTAATACTAGTCTTTTTCAGTTTCAGCAAGTTCAATAAATCTGATTCATAGCCTGGATCCTTTGGTTAAAAGTCATGGTTCTTCAACACTTGGTTCATCCATGTTCGATTCATTAAACCATTGAACCATTTTGGTTCAATGGGTCTGGTTCAAATGCTTGGTTCAAGGGTATGCCCTTAAACTGAGGGGTAGTTCAAAGGTTCAAGTGCCCTTCGAAGGGCCGGCACTTCAAAATGAATTTAGGCTACATGAATAAAATACAAGTTAGAAGAGTGCTCGGGAGGGTGCTAAGACATCAGACAAGCCATAAAATAAGTTATAAGGCCTGATGACGACTCATGGGTTCAGCACCAACACACCAATTATTTACAAAGCGCCATTGTCTGTAGCTGACAAGAGAAGAGTTCAATTTGAAGATATAGAATAGAGGGAGTCATTTATAGTATGTATTTCATAGCATCTTGGTGAGTTTCCATTCTTATGTTTTCATAAGAACCTCCCTGCCATTTTCCTGCAGCCTGGTCTTTCTGCCAAGTTTGAGTGTATGTTTGTTGTCTTTGTCTAATTTTGAGAGTGGGTGTGAGAAGGTCACCTTATTTTGGTGTATCACCTCCTTAGAGTAGTTTGTTTTCCTGTATCTTTCTTTCCTTTTCATCCCCCCAGTTTATACAGCTATGTGTATATATATATATATATATATATATATATATATATATATATATATATATATACATATATATGTATGTATGTATGTATTTTCACTTGTTGAAACAAACATGATACATCAAAGGGAGCTAGCCCTTATCTAGAGACTCTCCTCTCTTGCTTCACTATCCCATAGGTGAGAGAGGAGTTTCCATGTTGTGGGGAGAGGGCAGGAACTTGTTTTCCTACCATTGGGTGCAATCTCCAGCATCAACAGTTTTGGCATGCTTGGTGGGACCAACTAGGACAAGTTGTGTCCAAATAATTGAAGAATTTTTGGTGTGTTATTCAATTAACCAGCCTTTGGAGGCTTTGCATCAAACACCAATGGTGACTCCGAGTTGAATCTGCTGGTTAAGTAGCCTCGTGCCATCAAAAATCACACTTTTATATGTATAATCCCTCTACACAAAATCATGGACCTTATTGTCCTTCCTATAATTTTGATCAGACTCAGCCTCTTTATGGCATCTCCCCAAGCAACCCTCCTAGTTGCCCTTCAACCAAAAGGGCAAATTCTAATGCTGAGATCTTTCACCCTGATGGTATGCTCCTGACTTGGAAGGAAATAGTGGAATCACAGGGCAGTGAAGAGGAAAAGAAAGGTTTTGTTCAAAACCTTGAAGAAGATGAAGCTACTCTTACCCATGATTCCTATGATCTCCAATAAAGGATCTTCCAAGAAGATCTAGCTAGGAGAATTTTAGAGTTGGAGTCCCAAATGAGATTCCTCAACCAACGTGTGTTGGACATATCTGAACCTAAACCGTCCACACACCTCGAAGAGAGCTGTCAGGCCAAACCTGATAGTGCTGACCAAGTGGAAGGAGGAGAATCATTCGATTCTAGCTCAAGGACTACCTCCTCTTCCACATGGTTTTCCCACTTCACCCCTTCTTAAGGAGGAACCTATTTTGTAAGAGGTAGGTGAAGAGCAGAAGATCCAATCTATAGTTCTTCAAGAGGCTATCATGAGCGACAATGAAGGCTAAGAGGAAGTAGAGGATGAGTCTAACCAGATCTTCAACAAGGCAGAAGGAAACAAGTCAGACCATGATGCACTACAAGGGAGCAATACATGTCAAAGGGCTAATGGTGATAAGCCAGTAGCCATTGATTTCTTGGTGAAGAGCACCAATTTGAAGGACCAGCATTCAACAGGCTTTTATGGACAAGTAGAGTGTATATATATATATATATATATATATATATATATATGTCAGAAGAATGTTTGAATCTGATCCACTTGGATTCCAGCCAACTCAGGTGACAGGCAAGAAGAGTAGGTCACCAACTCTCTTTTCCATTCAGCTATTTGCCTGGCACCATAAGTCTTCTCACCAGGAAGGGGACTTGAGAAGTTTTCCTTTTGATCTAGGAGGGAGGTGAATGCTCCTGGTTAGCTGTATATAATAGTTTGCTTTTAGTTGTTTTTTCCTATTTTCCCTAAGTGCAGTTTGCACAAGTAGTGTTTTTAGCCTTGTGTGTTTCCCTTTGCTTAGGGGTAAAAGCTTCATGTTTAATTCTCAAATCTTTTAGGCTATTGTTAATTCTTTCATAGTTGCATCTGACTCCACACCCAATGGATTTTAAGACAACTGGTTCTAAGCATAGCAGGCATGCTTCCCCTGTGAGTCACCAATCTATTGACCCATTTTGTCCACAGGCAAAATTTTGGTCAACTTCTCCCCTACTATTTTAATACCAGTCTTTTTTGGTTTTAGCAAGTTTAATAAATCTAATTCATGGCTTGGCTCATTTGGTTCAAAGTCATGGTTCTTTAACACTTGGTTCATCCATGTTCGGTTCATTGAACCGTTGAACCATTTTGGTTAAACGGCTTGGTTCAATGGGTCTAGTTCAAATGCTTGGTTCAAGGGTATGCCCTTAAACTGAGGGGTAGTTCAAAGGTTCAGGTGCTCTTTCAAAGGGCTAACACATCAAAAGGAATTTAGGCCGCATGAACAAAATACAAGGCAGAATAGTGCTCGGGAGGGTGCTAAGACATTAGGCAAGCCATAGAAGAAGTTATAAGGCCCGATGATGACTCATGTGAATGACAAGTTTGACCAAAGGAAATAACCATTTGTTTTCAATTAAGAGCACATGAAAGGGAGCCCAAAATGCAACAACCTACTGAAAGTTCACCCCTGGGGGCCAACTAAGCCTGAAAGACAAAACTGAGTAAAGATAAACTGACAAACAAGGAGAAATGACATGGTGCAGAAGTGACAAGGCAGTCCAAGTGGCTAACAAAGTGATTTATTTCTTAATAGACCCTAAATGGCACAAATAGCAAGCAACATGGCCCGTGCTTTGAAAAAGGGACAAATTTTAGTTTGTTGGTAGAAAAGAGGTGCAATCCATGTTTCCACATTAAAGCTCAAATACCAAAGTCAAATTTGGTGATTATACAGCATGGTTCCAGCAGGCTTCTTCTAGAATGATGACAACACAACAGTGTTTTCCTCTTTCCAATGGAACGCGACAGGCCAACTTGTCAAAAAAGTGCCAAGTTTCTTTCTCCTTTCTTCTATATATTGTAACTTCTCATTTTTTAGAAGAATCAGATCTCTTCACAATTTTTGTAAGGCATAGCCCTGCTAAAATTTCTACCTGAATCTATAAAGACAATTTTTTACCTCTTCTTGGATGGATATTTTGTGTATGTTCTAAGTGTTTGAGTTGTGTCCAGTCATTGTCTTTTGATGCTCTCATAGGTTTAGCACCAACACACCAGTTATCTACAAAGTGCCATTATCTGTAGTTGACAGGGGAAGAGTTTAATTTGAAGATATAGAACAAAGGGAGTAATTTACAGTATGTATTTCATAGCATCTTGGTGAGTCCCCATTCCTGTGTTTTCATAAGAACCTCCCTACCATTTTCCTGTAGCCTGGTCTTTTTGCCAAGTCTGAGTGTATGTTTGTTGTCTTTATCTAATTTTGAGAGTGGGTGTGAGAAGGTCACCTTATTTTGGTGTATCACCTCCTTAGAGTAGTTTGTTTTCCTGTATCTTTCTTCCCTTTTCATCCCCCCAGTTTATATAGCTATGTATATATATATATACACTTGTATGTATTTACACTTGCTAAAACAAACATGATACATCAAAGGGAGCTAGCCCTTATCTAGAGGCTCTCCTTTCCTGCTTCACCATCCCACAGGTGAGAGAGGAGTTTCCATGTTGTGGGGAGATGGTAGGAACTTGTTTTCCTACCACTGGGTACAATCTCCAATGTCAACAGTAGGTGGTTTGGGCTTGTTATGGGAAGGAGTAATATGGTGGTGGGTTCTTGACTAGGTGGGGGAGGCATGGTGGTATGTTGAGTAACAACTCTAACTACATTACCTACTTGTCATAGAGGGTTAGTAGTAGCTATAGGAGGAGAGTGAAGCTAATTGATAGGTTGAGGTGGTGGAGGGATAAAGGGTGTAAATTGAGCTCACTAGCAATGGGTAATGACCTGGGGAATAGTAAAATGGACCATGCAACATGACTTAGCATGGGATAGAGGCTCCAAGGGAGGTGAGGAAAGAGGTATCTTAACATGTTTGGTAATGAATTTCTTAATATCATCCCATATTATAAAAATTAAGCATGAAAGGAAAATAATGAAGCTTGACATTAACATATAGTAAAATTCATCATTCATATACATGATACGACCGAGTATGGACTCATTATTTGCAAGAAATGTTTTGAAGTGATTGAGATCTATTTTTTCTTATTTTTTATGGGAAATTTGATTTGGATGTAAGGTGATGCCTCAAGAGAAAAGGAATCCAATATATACAACTAAGGTTTTAAGTAAATAATTTTAAAAATTACTATGTGAATTTTAAAAATTAAATGTGAAATTTTGATTTAAATTTGCAAGAAAATAAATAATTTTTTTCTAAAATCATCAAGGAATTTTCCCTAGAGTTTTTATGTACAAATGATGTAAGTTGGGTTCACCAAATGATTTAATGTTTTTGGGAATAATGGATTTCTATTCCTATTTTAATTAAGGGTTTGGATTAATAAATTATTAAAGAATATTTCATTAAATATAGTTTTAATTTGTATAATTTATTTATCTTTTAAACCTTTCTAGAAATAACAATAAATAAGGAGAAATATGACTTAACTTGAAACTGGGTCGAGATGGCTGAAATAGAGCTTGAAATTGGTTGTGCATGATTGGGATAGTGTTGTAAACCTAGATATAGATTTCATTATACAAAATAATAAGACCATTGAAAACATGACACTTTGGGCTTTGGCAATATTATCCACTTTTGCTGCTATTGTCCAAACTGGTCATAGAGACCAAAAACTTTTTGAGTTTTTGCACTATGCATGTATGAGCTTGCCTATGAAATCTTGAGTGTTGGTTATCAATGAAACTCATTTTAGAGTTGATTTAATATTCAAAACCTAACCCTCTATTATTCTTGATCAATAATGTTTGAGTCACTTGAGAAAGCAAGGTTAGTGTGTATAAGATGCATTAGAAGTGTGATCTACACCCCTTGTGTGGGCATGTTACCTATATACCAATACTCTGAAGAGGGATCAAGCTATATGTAGTTTTCACACCTAATGTTCTTTGTGAAATAGTGTGATGCAAATGCAAAAATTCCAAATTGAGAGTTCTTGAGGTGGCTAGGGACTAGTATGAGGGTTTGAGTGTATTTTTAATTGTGTTGGGTGAATGTATGTAGAGAATAGGGAAGTTTACTGTAATGCTTTATTTGTATTCTTGATTGACATGTAATTTTTGTCACCTCCCCTTGTGAATGAGCTTTGGATGGGATTTATAGGGAATAATTATTCATGGGTTAGATGTATTCATGCTAGGCTAACATAATGAAGGATAGGAATCAAATTAAAATGATCATTTGGGCTCAAAGTACAAATGGACAAGAACACCAAAAATAGGACACCATAGGGTCTAACACTATATTCCAAGTATGGCACTCCTATCCTACAAGTTAGGGACCTAGGGGGATAGGATTGACTTAGGAAATGTAGCTTGGTTGAGGTGGAATGATCATTCAAAAGGTTTAGGATAATCAATAATGAGTGAAAAGGTGTCTAGAAGGGTCATAAGAGTATGTAAAAATGGCCTATGGATTGGGTATTACAAGCCACACTTAAAAAACCAATTTTGACATTTTATGTGACTGTAGGGGCCAAAATGGCTAATATCAAGGTGGACATGGTTGGTTTGGTAAGTGGAAAAGGTAATCTCCAAAAGTGGGCACTAAGGTGTTGGTGCCAAAATGTTAAAAAGAGGAGATCTTGACTGTCGGTGGTCAGGGGTCTCAAAATTGACTATTGATGGTCACCTTGACCATCAACAATTAGGGGGAAACCCTAAAAGTGTAGAGGATAAAAAGTGAAAAAGGCAAGTCATTTTCACTTGTTTTTTTTTACTCTCTTAACTCATGTGTGTTTGTAACTTTGGTGTTTTATGCAAGAATGCTGACAAGGTGGGGTCAATTGTTGACCTAGAGATTTGTGTTGAGTTGATCTAGTGTGGGACCAAGGATGTAAGATGAATGGGGGTGTGATTGAATGATGGGAAATAAGATTCCTCCTTGACAATGGTCAAGAAGTGAGGTAGGGGCTGCCCTAAATTGATAGATTAGTTGTTTTGGTCATTTTTAGTTATGTTTTATTAGTTTGTTTTTGGTTTGGAGTGGTTTGGGTTTTGCCTTAGGTTTTGGGTTATAGGGTGTGTTGGTTGAATTTATAGGTAAAAATCAAAATTAGGGGGTAGGTAGTATGGAGCTAGGGTAGAGGACAAAATTAAGGTAATTAGGTGTTAGATATGGGTGGTTAGGTGGGTTTTTGGATAGATAGGGTTTGGGGTTTTCCATCGATTGTCACACATAGTGACTATTGATGATCATACCCAACCATCGATGGTTACAACCAACCATCAATGGTAGAGGATCTTAGTCCAAATGAAAAACAAACCATCGATGATCATAGTGACCATCGATAGTCAAATAAAGGGTCAAGTGTTTTTGATAAAATGTTAATGAAATAGGTGAGTTTAAAATGTTTTATAATGGGAATGCTAAGGGTAGTTTAGGTTTAGGGTAGGTTTTTAAAAAGAGGTTGATGTAGTTTAGATATGAAAAATTAGGTGTTATTAGGTAGGATGAAGGAGGTAAAAAAAGGGTGAAATATATGGTCATAGTAGTTAATAGAAAACTAAGTGTGTTTATTATATTTAACTTTATAGGCATGAGTTTAGATCTAGGTGTGGGATCAAGTTTTATGGATCTTTTTGGAGATCCACCATGGGATGATGGATGATGATTAGACATACATGGAGGATGTTGGCCTTGACACAATTATGCACTTCCAATACATGCAACAAGATGCAGTGATGATCATGGTGTTCATCAAGAGATGGGATCTGAACATGAACACTTTTCTCCTACCAACTAGTGAGATGACTATCTTGTTAGAGGATGTAAATAAGATCACATGGATACCCATTTGGGGGTAATTTATATATTATATTGAGAAAGAGTAGAGATATGAGCACATGGAGCTTGTATATGGTGAGGATCAGGCCTTCACTAGGTGGTATGCTAGTGGGTTCAAGTACAGACCTTTATATCAGAGGGCTAGAGATGACAAGAGGTTGATGATGATGATGCTGGAAATATCCTTATTTGTAGTTATAGATTTGAGTAGTGGGAAGTTTTTATATCTACTACTAGGTATATTAGTGGAGATGTTACTTGGTCACATAGTGTTTGAATGGGCACCTATTATGTTGATACA